>JAHBCN010004022.1:68488-98614 GCA_019359885.1 Listronotus oregonensis
ACAAATACATTTTAACTTGAAGAGCAAAGTCAATAAAAGTTTTGTATAAGGAAACGTTCTTTACAACAAAAAATAACTTATTTGTTTAATAAGGACGGGCAATGTTTCTGCGTCTACTAAAATTTAAGGTTAGATTTAGCGGACAATCACTTCTCATATGAATTCAATAATAATTATTATTAAACTTTGACGCAAAATAAAAAGCAAGTAGGATTCAATTTACACATTTATTAAAGCTATAATTTCTAACACTTCATTATCTATAAGAAAAACCAAATAAAACAAAATCTACTTATAGGAATGATGAACGAAACTAACCAAAACTAACCTTGCCATTTTCTGGCTCAGGTTTATGTGAATGCTGTTGATTTAAAGAAGTTAATACTCTGTCAGGAGAAACGCCGAGAGTTTTTAGGTAAGCACTACACTTATCTTTAATAAACATTTACTTTGTTTCTTTTGTTGTACTTGTTGGATGTCAAAATAAAACTAAATTTTTCTACTATTTTCTACATATGGTCCAAGAGCTGATAGATATTTTAGAGTAGCTATTTAAGGCAAAATTTGTTCATTGTATTAAAAAATGGATCTTCGTTTTACATTTGTTTATTAGCAAATAGGTTAACAAACGTTTTTATATCGTAACAACAATTTTTGTGCCATGCTACTTTTAATTGTCTCTGTTATCAACTGGTGAACTTTTCTATCGCATTTTAAAGTAATATGGAAAATAATCAAAAAATCTGGAATAAGCTAAAAGAATTATTTTAATACAGAATGCAAGAAAAATCCAAAATGGATGACTCTAGCGCCCTTCGGACACTCCACAATGGCTGTTGGAATGGGAAAAACACCAAGGAAATTTAATTTAATAAATTATTAACCTAAATTAAAAGAATCTAACTTCCTACATTTTTATCGACTAAACAAATATTTTAAAAGTCTCTAACAAAGTCCGTAGCAAATGTAAAAGCGCTAATCTGGTTGAAGGGCAGTAGGGCTAAATCGGCTGTTTTTATATACAAGAGGAACTATTGTTAAAGAGCCAGATCATTTCGTTGGAATATTCTACCTGCCAGGTGATCAAGAACGAGACACATGAATGCGAGTAAACAGAGGGGGGAAGTGCAATAGACGGCGTATATCGGCCGCTGTCTCAGCTAAAAGACGTTGCGATGCAATTGGATCTCGCCAAATCACGTGACTTACAGCACCCATGCCCTCTCTACTGGGTATTTTGGAGTAGATATAAATATCTAAAAAAATATAATCTCTTTACTTATAAATAACTGTATTTGTCTTTTTATACAGTAAATTAAACATTTTTTATGTATCCTCTGGTGACTAATATAATTAATTTTGTATTAATTTCTACTTCAACGTCTTTCCGCCCGATAAACGCTTTCTCTTGCACTTCAA
The DNA here is from genome assembly GCA_019359885.1 of Listronotus oregonensis. Classification (NCBI taxonomy): domain Eukaryota; kingdom Metazoa; phylum Arthropoda; class Insecta; order Coleoptera; family Curculionidae; genus Listronotus; species Listronotus oregonensis. Next base: position 69,908 of record JAHBCN010004022.1, read on the forward strand.
CTTACTCATTCATACCACTGTTCACCCGCACTTATGTTTTACGTCTTTGATCACCTGGCAGGTAGAATATCCCAGTAAATAATCTGTCTTTTTGACAATAGTTCTTTTAGTATATAAATACTACTCTGTTAAAATTTTAAAGTGCCGGTTTAGCCCCGCTACCTTTTAGCCAGGTCTGCGTTTTTGTATTTAAATATTATACAGGAAACATTGTACAACTTTTCATAGTGCCTCAGCTTAATTTTGCCTCAGCTTTAACGTACTAGTTGGAAATCAAAATACAAATAAATTTTAACCATTATTTTATCACCACTATTTTACCATTATCTTATCTTATTATTATTATCTTACCCACTTCAAAATTTTCACCAGCTCTAATATTAATAGATATCAACTACAACAAACTCAAGGTAACGTCCAAGCTGACATGGGAATGCCAAAAAGAACTGAAAGTCCTGGGGGAACGCAACAGAGTAACCCTCTTGTGGGTACCAGGACATTCGGGGATAGAAGGCAACGAAAAAGCGGATGAGGTAGCTAGACAGGGATCATGCACACCATACTTTGGGCCGGAACCTGCGCTTGGAGTGACCAAAACCACAGCACGAGGGCAAACCAGGAATGGATCCGAAACAAACACAAGGAATACTGAGGAAACCTCAGTAGAATTAGAAATGGAAAAAAGCTTCATAAGGAGCCCATCCAAAAGAACGAAGGAAAAACTACTCAGACAAAGTAGGAAAAGACTTCGCATAACAGTAGGATTGCTAACAGGGCATGATAACCTAAGAGGAAATCTACACAAGATGGGCTCATACAATGGGGACCCAAGTTGCAGAATGTTCGACGAGGGGAAGAAACAGCCTACCATATCCTGGTATCCAAATGTGAAGGATTGAATCACAAAAGACAGGCATTATTTGGGCAACCGGAAATAAGCCCACAGGAATATATCAACCAACCAGTCTCGGGGTTGTACAGACTTGTAAAAGGAACAAGACTAATAGGAGGATTGGTATAAAAGATAATTGCACATGCATTGCGGTGCCTCCGGTAGTGAAACAAGACGGCGCCAAGAGAAGAAGAAGAAGACAACATACTATGTTGGTAAACCCCTTAATGTAATTAGTTCTTATTAAGGAATTTTTATGGCACTACGGGCCGAGTTAGGTATTTTTCAAAAAGCATTAATATCATATTACTTAATATATCCCCTTTGGGGCCGAGTTAGAAGACGCCCATTACAAAATCCAACCTTGCTCTTAATCGAGCCTAATCACATGTTATAAAACACATATTAAATTGATTTTAATTGGCATTCAACTGACATTGTCAATTGTTTATTTTAATCACGCCTTTTGAATTAAACACAAACAATTTACGAGGAACTAAGGCGAACGTCAATCAATCATAGGAAAAAGTACAAATTTTATCTTCCCATATCTGACAGGCATTTAAATATGTTATAGAAAAATACCGTTTAAATAGTTGTATACATTCTTTTTTGTTATTATTATTTAGGTTGAACTGCTGCAACTAAATGCCTCCTTAATTGATTGCTGTGCTTGATAAGTTAAACATACATCTACATGATATGCACTACAACAGGTACTTTTAACCTACTTTATTTCATTCCCAGGGATTAGGATATAAAAAGTTAATTTTATCCTTAAATTATTTAAACTAAAGTTATGGATGCAACCAAAAAAAAATATATTTATTTATTTTTAATTTAGATTTCTCGAATCAAGTATAATTAAAGTTTGTTTTATACAGGGTGGCTCATTTTGGTTGTATTTACGGCGATGAGAAACAAAAAATTTGGATTCCCAACTGTCATTTCAACATTTTCTTTTTGACATTTTTCTGAGTGGATGGGGTAGGACCCATTCGAGAAATTAATTTTTGTTCGTGATTATTGTAATGAACCTACCTATACCTAAAGTCCAAAATTTCTGTCAGTGACTCATTTAATACCGGCCACCCAACCGACGAAGCGGCTGAATAAAAATCTAACACTAGTAAATGATTTTTAAGCCTATGATATACTTTTCCGCTCAAATAACAGTGAACTGGCCAAAAGTTTCATCGCCACGTGGTCATAATTCGCAAAATAAATCACCAGAAAGCGATCGCACTTAAAATAGCACGCCAATATGTATTGAAATCATTGTTATCGAGAAGACAATAAAAGTGGCAACACACATTCCTTAGTTTACAACTTGAAGAGACTTGAAAATAAGCGTATAGACAGGGTTTTCGTGCTGTTCGATGATTTTATTATTATTGATTATGGACAGATTTTGTAAGTAAGTAAATTTTAATTGCTATACAGGGTATTTTCTAAATATTATAAATTTCTAATAATTGTATATAAAGATTTAGTGTTATTAAGTGCTTTTAATTCTGTAAACTATGAATATTAACCAACCTTTAACTAGTTATCCGCCTACAAAAAAACTCAGTTAACGTTAAAAGAACGAATAATAGTTAAAAATGTTTACATGGGATTCGGGAACGAAATCCTGAACTAACCACTTTGGATGCTGCAGAGATATGTCAACTTTAACGAAAGTTTTTCGCGTACGGTATTCAGAGTTTTAAAGGCAAAAAAATCAATATTAGTAATTATTCGGATACTGGAAAATGCGATTTTTTCGCTTTTTTTTTCACACATTTTTACTTTTCGATTGTTAAACATGAATCAGAAGCTGTTTTTTTGCTGCCTCTTATAGTATTTAAAAAATAATAATAATTGAATTGTTTAATTCCATTTTACTACATATCCCTTTAAATTCTGTCATTTGCACGAAAACATATTTAAAAAACTCATACTATGTTAATTTAAAAAAAAAACACCTAAAAAGTAAGGAAAAAACCTTAATTTTCAATAAAAAGTAGGTAAAACGTTTACGTCCGAATTCAACTCGAAATTTCTAAAAATTTTGACCTGTTACCAGGTTGTAATAGTTTTCTTTATGACATTTTTATAAGGTATGCGAACCTTGCTTCGCTCGACCCGCAATGTTTGATCAAAAATATTCTCGATATGGAAATCCTAAATATGAAACACGAAAGACCCGAAATAGTTATTGGATTTTACAAGCTGATGATCTCAGAGCTTTCGTGTTCCTTATATAGTGAATATTTTTGATGAAGCAATGCGGGTGAATATCGTATTTAATATTGAAATTGCAAGATCGGTGGTGAATTGGCAAGTCGGTGTAACTTGGATTGTCTATCGTTCTGCTTTACATCTTTTTTAATTTATGTTAAGACTAAAATTTTATTATTTTTTTCATGTAGCAAAATAAAATCAGAGAAGGTAAAATTAAAGTAAAAAATGTATTTTTTTTTTTTTGGGAAAAAAGTTGAAAAATCCCAAAAAACTCAAATTTGTGTTCTATGACCTCAAAATAGAAGGTGTGCAAAATTAAGCAAAAAAATTACATTTTTCATTAATCCGAATAATACCAAAATAATATAGGCTTGTTACTAATTTAAAGGGATGATGAAAATGTGAGAAAATAACTTTTGCTTGTAAAAATATTTTTATGTTTTGACGAAATTTTATCATTTATTTTCTAAAATGCATACGCCACTGGAATTGATTCCCCTACCCCACACAACCCGGGGCACTCTAAAAGCGAGCGTTGCGTCATTGACAGAAATTTTGGACTTGAAGTATAGTATGTATCATGAAGAATAATATCAAAAAAAAATAACTGCCACAATTACTGTATTAAAGATTATTTTGTTTAAATCGTAAAAAAATATCGGTAACCATTAATATAAAGTTTATTATATTAATAAGGTTTTTTACACAATATCGAGCAATAAATATCTAAAATGATAGAAGTACAAATGTTTGTATATTTGTTAATTAATTTTTATATAGTTATACAATACAATACATTTTTGATATGAATAAAAAGATCTTTTATATTTAGAAATACTGTAGTCTATAAAATATTATGCGCATTACACTTTATTATATTTCAATATTTCGCCATAACTTCCAGGTTTTTTCTCCGCCAGGATTTTTTTTAAAGCCAGATCAAAGGTTTTCCTCAAGAGATTTATATCGACTTTAAACAACTCTGCTAGTTCATCTTTCTGAGCTTTTTTCCAACTTTTTGTAGTTTTCTATTATAGGTATGGATTATCCGAATATATTTAAAACCTTTTAAAATTCATTTTTCCTATAAATATTAACTTTTAAATGTGATCCCAATACCTAATAATGCTCGTACAAATATTTTGGTACAAAAATAGAAAATACCCCAATGAAATATCGTTAAACTTGTTGCAAATGTGGTATAATTTTCGCAAAAACTGCGAAAACACACTTAATTTCTGTTTTTTATTAAACAGTTACATTGAAAAATCGGTTAATTTTAATGAAATTATTCTTAATTTAAATACTGGTAATTAAAATGTTTTTTTCAAAATTTTAAGTGCATTGTTAAAACCATAAACCCTTGCATTAACGATTGATCGTAACGCATCATAGGATAAGAGTGTCATGAAAACAATTGAACCAAATTTATAAAGCAAAATATCTGTCACGTCAAGAAAGCAGTGGCCAAGAAATTGTTTATTTGCGTTATTTTATAATATTTTTTCCAAAATTTCCAACATTCCAACATTTTTTTTTTAAATTATACCACATTTGCATCAAGTTTGACGCTATTTTATTGGGATATTTTCTATTTTCATACAAAGTTATCTGTATAGCATCATTAAGTATCAGCATTACATTTAAAAGTTAATTTTTAAATAAAAAAAATTATTTTAAAGGGTTTTAAATAAAACCGGATAATCCATATATTAGAAAACTACAAATAGTTGGGAAAAAATAAAAATTGTACTAAAGAGCTAAAAATTAGTACGTGGGTGTAAAATTCCAAAATATGCTACTTTTCCCTATACCATTTTTTAAAATTTTGAAAGATAATGCTTTATTTTGCGATTTTTTTGATGGACGGAAAAACTGGCCAAAACGCGTTCCTGGTCGACAGCATATTACCAATGTCCGAAATATCCCTTTCCGGCCGTTTAACGTAGACCAGAATGCGTTCTAACCTTTGGCAATTGCCAGAATAAGTGTAGCATACAATCAAGCCGTCCAAAAACAGATTTTGTACGTGTTTCAGCTTGAAACCTTACCTATCTAATAATACACGCATCTAACTATATATATATATATATATATATATATATATATATATATATATATATATATATATATATATATATATCTATATATATATATATATATATATATTATATATATATATATATATATATATATATATATATATATAAATTATATATATATATATATATATATATATATATATATATATATATATATATATATATATATATATATATATATATATATATATATATATATATATATATTTTTATAACTATATTCAATAAACTTCAATATATAACCAGCAACGTCAGACAAGAAGAAAAAACAGTATTAAAAAATCTGAACCAAATAAAGTTTACAGCCAAAAGACGTTTATACACCAACGAAAAAGTACTGCCAGCAACATAAACTAATCCTACAAAGAAGAATTAACAAGAAGGCTTGCCTGCCAAACAAAGTGATAAACCGTTGTCGATCCCTTAACAAACTGTGTCTACAACCCCAACCAATGGACAATGACCCATCTTCTAGCAGTAGTCAACCAACGACCCACTCCACCTGCTGTCGCCACAATTTTCGGAAAAAGAGAAAAGGCATTCAACCCAAATTCAATGATGAGAATGCAAGGAATTAATTAGAAATCCAATTTTTTTTCTATGTAAACTCATTTTTTTTTTAAAAGGAATTGAATAAAATTATACGTTAATTCTTTTTTATATTGTAAAACCATTTTTACTTTGGCTAGGGCCCCCCTCTACTAGAGCCGACGTAATTAATGTTAATAGCACAAAATGCATAAACATTTCTAAAAATCTTATAATAATCTTAAAACTGTTAAAGACCAAAATTATCAAAAAACCTATTTTTCTTTAATTGCACGATTGAATCTTTAAAGTGACATACTTACCTTATTTACATGATTGCAAATTAAAATTATTATTTTATAGTAAAAAACGTTTAATAAAACAGTAAACCAGCTTAACCTGCTGACTAAACAAAACAATTTTATATAAATACATAGACCAACAGAAAAGTTAATGAGCGTTATCACGGTCAGATAAAAACACGAATAATACGCGAATCGGATAAAAAAATTTCACCCCCATACGAACATGGCCCTAATGAAGCGTAATTTATAGTTGTAAGTGAAAATTTATAAATTTATGTTTATTTAAAAATCCTATTTAGATACCGTCCTTATTATACAATTTTTTTATAACTAGTGTGTTTTTCTGGGACAATGTTGCGGACCAAAAATAGGGTGTGACAATAAAATTAAAAGCCTCTTAAATAATACTAATAAACCCTTACCGTTATTTGAGATCGAATTATTTAAGGAACATAAAGGACAAACTTCGTTGGTGAACATACATGAGTAGCATCTCTCATGTCCACAGTTATCGATTAACCTTCGCTTTTTGCCTTTGTCGAATGGCATTTGGCAGCTAGGGCATGTCCCCGCCGTGATTTCTGTGTCTAATAATCTTCTTATGGCTGCCAGATCTGAAAAGAAAAAATAAGTTACTTAATTGTACAAAAAAACATAAAAATCAACATTTAATTGTTACTTTACAAGATAAAATATAACAAAAAAAAGTATACAACATTCGCATAAGGAAAGCAGGAGTTCTTAGGGTCGGATTTAAAGGGGGCAGGCTGGGAAGATACCCGGGGCCCTCACAAAAAAGGAGCCCCCACAACATAAAACAATAATCCGCTTATTTAAAATATTGATTTTATTTTATGCAAAATACACTTTTATATTTAAATATAGAATTTTATTATAACCTAAACAAATAACATTATATGAGTGAAAAATACAATAGTGTTCCGGCTAAAATTGTAAAATACAATAAGTTAATTTTGTGGATTACTTGTACCTTTTACTCTCTTAATTTAGTGGCAAAAGCTAAAGTCGAATCAGTGAGCTGTTAGGTTAAGTGGAGAAAGCATCGATTTGGCATAAGCGTGGCATCATAAAGGCACATTCTAAGGTTCTGCCTAGCGATGAATGAAACCTCTGTACTCGAAACAATAAAATCCACCAAAACCCGGGAAAATGGTTACTACAACTACAATTACTACAAAATACTATCTTGTCGTAAAGCGTGGCTGCCAATTATCTTTCTGTTTCATTTACTTGATAGTATATTATGATAAAATTTTACTTGATTTATTCTTAAAATTACATCAAATTAAGCTCCACTATTGTATTTTCAACTGTGAATAATATTTGTTATATTTATTTCAATAAAGTATTACACAAAAAAGTAATAATGTCAAAATACTATTTTGTTTTTGAACAGCTACTAATAAAGGCGCGACAACGTGACAACAGTGCATTTTTCGTAGAGGCGTACTTCGGCCAACGACTAATAGTCGTTGTACTTTGGCCACCTTCGGCTTCGCTCGACAGATGACACATTCAATATGGCGTTTTAGTATAAATGTTTCTTGTTGTTTTTTGGGTTATTTTTGTGACAATTATTTAAATTTTAGTTTTGTGTAAGTACTTCTAATAAATTAAAATGGTTAAGCAGTGCCAAGTGTGTAAAGTGACGGATATGACTCCTGGATTATCATTTCACAAGTAAGTACAAACTATGCTTGTACCATTCTATCGCCAATAATAAACACAGACATGTTGGGCGCAGCTCTCGATTGCGTTTTTGAATAAAATGCTTTTTCTATCTATGGTGTCAGCTCATTAAGTCGAATGTTGTCCTGCTGGGATTGCATTTTTTGATTTCTAAAGGCAATTAATGTGTTTTTACTTCCTTTACATAAAGACTTATTTGTTAACAGAATGTTACAAACCTGCATTTTCAAACAATGGCGAGATTAGAAAAAAATATTGTTGTTTCTAAAAAAAAAAAAAAAAATATGTACTACTCCATGGTCATCTAGAAATGATGCCTTTAAAGTACTATTGAAAGATAACAATTCAATTGGAGAAATATCATTTACAGTTTTAGAAGACAACAAGCAACAATTTAAAACTTGTTGAACTTATAATAAAATGTTTTTTTTCGTATTTTTTTATTTCTGTAAGAAATGCACTTTAATTTCTAATTGCTATATTTGAAAAATAGATTTGTAAAAGTAGGGTAAATTTTTTCTCATTTTTTTTTTAAATGGTAGATTGTTGAGCCCTCACACAAAATCTGCCCAAGGCCCAAATAGTTTGTATAACCAAATGTGTTTTTGGAAAGGGAATATTCTTAAAACTTTGAAACAAAATTTTAGAGAAAAAAATACTGCACAAGTAATATAGAGTCGTTCGGGGCAAGTGAACGCACTTTTGCGTTTCATATCAAATTATAAAACAAAATGAAGAGTTATGAATTTCATTAAACAACATTTATTGTAATTGAACTGACTTTGCCGATACTCGGTGGAATTCCATTATAATTTTAACGGAAAATGAAAATACACTTTGTATTAAAATTCCACTATATTTGAAACTTATGAGAAAATATTTATTTCTTATGCGACTAGTTTCGCTAACACGGTAGCTTTTTCAAGACTAACTAAAATTTCAGATATTTCTTCAAAGACTAGGTATACATATTATGGTTTATCAGTTCTTGGTAATAGGTAAATACAATAACATTTTTATATAGGGTCATGGTCTAATTATAGGTAATAAAGATTTTACAGTTATTAAAATTAAATAATTGAAGTGTTATAATACATTTAAATTTAACAATGGGGAATTATTTAGGTCTAATTGACAATTTAATAGAGTATCGGTATTTTTAAGTTTGTTTATTTCAAGTGATTCCAGTAGATTCAATTTACGGCCTTTGTTTTCTGTATGAAGTATTTTGAAATTTTGATCAAAATTATGATTTTGTTCTATTAAATGATTAGCGTAGTGGGAATCGGTTTTTCTTTTAGTATAACTTGTGTAATGTTCTTTTATTCTTTTGGAAAAACTTCTACCTGACTGGCCTATATAAGTTTTTGGACAATCTTTACACGTTAATTGGTAAACTCCCGATTTGTGATTGTTATCTAATTTAGATTTATTGTTTTTATTAATTTACTAGTGGAATTTATAGTTTTGAATGCTACATTAATATTTAATTTTCTAAGGAATTTGGCAATATTTTCGCTTACTTGTCCAATATATGTTATAAGTTTAAAGTTGTTTTTGTTTCTTTAGGTACTGGGTAAATTAGGTTAATAGCTTTTTTATACAGTTTTTTGTTTAGGATTTTTGTTATTATCTGTAGGTTGTAACCATTATTAAGAGCAATTTGTTTAATTATATTAAGTTCTTTCTGAAAATTAATTTCGTTTAAAAGGGACTGATATTAATCTATGTATCATACTGTGAAAAGCTGCAAATTTGTGTTGTATAGGATGACAAGAAGAATTATTTATAATTGTGTCAGTATGGGTAGGCTTATGAAAGATTGAAAAAATATGTTTATTGTTTTTTCGTGTTATTGTTAAATCTAAGAAATTGATAGAATTTTCTTGTTCTTTTTCAGTAGTAAATTTTATGTTAGGATGTATATTATTAATGAAGTCAAGGAATTGTGCTAATTGTCTTTCTGTACCCGTAAAGCAAGCCAAAATATCGTCTACATACCTGTACCAATAAATAAATTGTTTAAAAACGGGATGATTGCTTATTCTATTTTCCAAAAGAGTCCATAAATATTTCAGACAGTAAAGGACTAAGTGGGTTACCCATAATTAGTCCTTCTTTGCTGGAATAAATGTTCCCATTGAATTCAAAATAGTTTTGTTCCAAACAAACATTTAAGGATTCCAAAATTTCTTGTTTCCTGATAACATTTATATTACTTGCAGATAGAAGTTTTTCAACTAAGGAGATTGTATCACTTATGGGTATACTGGGGAATAAATTACTAACATCAAATGATATTAATTTAGCGTTGACTGGGTGAAATATTTTCAATTTTTTTAATTAAATCTGCTGAGTTTTTAATTTGAAATTTTGCAGAAAAATTTGTATATTTGGTAATTATGTCAATTAGCTTTTTTGAGAGTTTATAAGAAGGTGCAGAACAAAAAGAAACTACCGGTCTTATTGGGTAACCTATTTTGTGAAGTTTAATTAATGAGTATAAATTAGGTGGCAGTGGATTCATTAAAGTTAGTCTACTGATATCACTTTCATTAAACAAACTTTTACACTTTTGTATAACCATTTTAACTGTTTTTGAAACACCTCTGTTGGGTCTCTCTTCAAAACTATGTACTTACTAGGGTTAAGGAATTCGAGACTTTTGTTGATATAATCAAACTTAGAGATAGCAACAACAGTTTTCCCCTTTATCGGCTTTGGTAAAAATTATGTTGTCATCTTTTGCTTTTTTTTAAAAGATTTAAGGTTTTTTTGAGTCTTTTTTTTGAGGTAATATTTGTGATATAGTCTTTTTTAATTATATTGGCTGCTTCATATTTTAAATGTGTTGGAATGGGTATGTACTATTTTTTTTTTTTTTTTTTTTTTTTTTTAAGGGGAAAAATTTCGGGGTAAAAATTTTCCTTAATTCTTTTTCCCCTTTAAAAAAAAAAACATTTGGGAAAAAAGGGGTTTTAAAAATTTAAAAAAATTTGGTTCCCCTTTAAAAAAGGGGGAAAAATATAATTAAAAAAGGAAAAAAAAATTTTTTTCCCCTTAAAATAGTTTTAAAAAATTAAAATTTTTAAAAAATTAAAATTTTTTTAAAAGGAATTTTTTTAAAAAAAAAACCCCCAACTTTAAAGAAAAAAAAATAAAGGCAAAAATTCCCAAAAAAAATTTTTTTTAAAAACCCCCCAATTTTCCAAAATTTTTAAAAAATTAAAAAGAAAGAAAAAAAAAAAATTAAAAACCCCCCAAAACCCCAAAAAATTTTTTTTTTTAAAATTTCCCCAAAAATAAAAAAAAATTGAAAATTTTTTAGGAAAAACCCCCAAAGAAAAAAAAAAAATTTTTTGGGGAAAAAAAAATTTTAAAAATTTTTTTGGAAAAAAATTTAATAAAAATTTATTCCGAAAGAAAAAAACCTTTGGGAAAAACAGCCTTGCTTCTAAAAAATGGACTTTTTTAAAATGAAAAAGTCAGAAAAAAATTTTTATTTATTGGCTTTTAAAAGAGTTTTTTTTTGCTTTACGGGAAAAAATTTGACTTATTAATTTAAACTCAAATAAAATTTCCGAAAAAAAAGAAAATTTTCATTCTTAAATTTAAAAATGTTAGATGTAACACAGGGAGATAAAAAATAATTAAACGTAATTTAATAAATCATTAAGTTATTCATAAAAGTTTGAACAAAACACTTTTTCCCCATTTAAACCCCTAATGGGGTAAGTATGCGCATAAAAAGAACAAATAAACGCAACATTTTTAAAGACAATTGTCCCTAGGAAGACTCCTGTTTCATAGGAGGTGCATTGTTCATGCCCCTTCTTCACACTTTACGCACTGAATCCACTCTTCAAGGGGGGGGCGACAAATATTTCATTCAAAAAAAGGGCAGGAGAACTGTTTTTCTTGATCTGTTCGTTTTTTTTTTTTTTAAGAAGAGATGGGAAGTTTCGGGGGCCCCGGGTGGGGGTAGAGACCGAAGGGGGAAATACCTTCTTAACTTTTTTCTTGCTTCTTATTTCTCCTTCTTTTTTTTTTAGATCATCTTTGAAAGGGCTTGAAGTTATGATTTCGGTTTGATTCCTTTTTTTTTTTTTTTTTTTAACAAAATTTGCCTTAGGTAAAAAGGGTTATTGTTGTAAAGGAAATATGCTCGACTGCAACCGTCTTTGGCGTATGTTCTATTGTTGCAATATTGGTAGGTTCTTCTTGTTTCCCCAATATTTCTCTCCTACAGCGGGGGGTTTCTTGTCCTTGAACATCTGGATGGCTTACGTCAACAATAAAAATTTCCCCGACTGCGGAAAGGGCGAAGTCATGCTCTTGGAAAAGGTTTTCATTGTAAAGGGAAATACCCCTAACCCCGGAAAAAAACCCGCTGCAGCATTGCCAACTGTGGCAACCTGTTGATAAAACCCGGGGGTTTAAAAAAGCGGCTCGATACTGAGTTATTGCCCTGCCTGGATGCTGAGTCATCCACCGGTCACATTCAATGGGTTTTAGCTTTAAAAAGGGGGCCCAAAAAACTCCTATCCAATGGCTGTATTTTATGGCTACTATGAGGTGCTAATGTTAAAACTGAAATTCCATCGTTCTGCAAAAAAAGGGAAAATTTCCCCAACTGATATGGGACGAATGGTTATCAATAATCAATAAAACAAAAATCTTGAGATGGATGTGTATGATTTTTAAAAAGATGTAGCCATTGAACAAACAACTCTGAGTTTTTAAATCCCGAATCGAAGCCATTCCAACACATCCTGTCGGACCACCATAAAAAAACCCCCCCCTTTCCTCTTTCTGGGGGAAAAAAATGCTGGCGGTATAAAATTTCCCCGTGGCACTCATGCAGCACACAGCCCCCTTTCTCCTCTCTCCCCAGACACAATTTTTCCCTCCACCTTTTTGCCTTTAACAGACACAACTCCCCCGGGTTTTCTTTGGTACCGTACTCATCCCCGTCTCGTCCATTTGTATTTTAAATTGGTTTGGAATTTTTATCTGTCGTAAAGTTTTTTTTAAATTAAAAAAAACCCCATCGACCTGAACCTTATTAAAACCGCTTGCTCTAGCTAGACTTGTAGGGGGATTTGACGGAGACTTTTCATGGCTTTTAAAAAAACCTTCTCCCCCAGGGAAAAAAAAGAGGAAAAAGGGAGGAAAAGGAGAGAAGGAATCTGCCCCCTTTTCCTTTTAAAAATCGGTTGTTTTTTGTCCGAAAAGGGTTAAAACGACCTAGTGAAGTAGCAGTTATTTAATAAATTTTTTTTTCTTAGGCCCCCTTCGGAAACCTACTTTTCAGCGGCTCCCCCTTTGGGTTTTTCCTTCTTTTTTTTGGCTTTACCCCAATTTGGGGTTTGTAACAAGCTTCTTGTGGGGCTTTTTCTTTGGTAACTTCGGGGCATCTGAAAAAAAAAATACATTATTTGTAGGGGTGCATTAGGATCTTTGGGGGTTAATGTGCGAAAGGGGGGGAAGTGTACGCGTGCGAACTAACCCCATACACTTACCCCAACATGCGATATTTGAAAACAATGCCGAAATAATATATTTTTAAAAATAATTCTTCCCCAAGGTTTTACCTTAAACGATACTTTTTAATACTAATAATTTATCAGACACAAAACTTACATTGATAGTGATGATCCCGAAATAGCTACCACTTGGAAATTGACTAAATATTTTAACAAAACTCCTGATTTCAAAGATTGGCGCTTAAATTTTTTTTAAAGAAGCGTCAACACCTTAAACGACGACTGATTTTGTTTGCGATCGCAAGCGTACTAACGACCAGACAAATGGGGGGCCCAGCCCCACCTTTTTCCCCGTTTATTTCGTCACCCGCGCACACTTACCCCCCGCGTACAGTTACCCCAAACGACTCTCCAAGGTTTAAATATTAACCTTAATTGAGGGGGCATAATAAACCCTTTAAAGAAGTTATCAAGTCAATATGTGATAACTTTCAAATATATAAGTCAATAGGCACGAATTTAACCGAAACCAGACTATTCTACTCATAGGAAACGATAAAGGAAAATTCGACTTACACTACTGGATTGCGGAAAGACTTCAGAGGCTGAAATGACACCACAAGAGAAATTTAAAACTTAAAATTTTACACCATTTATAGATCAATTTATTTCTTCTTTAAAACAAAGCCTTTCTTTTCAGTTCTAAACCCATTCATTTTAATTTGGGATGTCTACATCATGTGGAAAATTTTACTTCCTATGAAATTAAAGCTCACCCACTAAAACCTGGTAAAACCTACAATACTGATTCATATGAAAACCTAGCTGTCTATCTTGTACAGTTCGTTGAATTTTTCACAACAGACAAGGGATAAAACCCTTTGTTCTGCAGAACTTGGCCACTCATATGTAAGGGATGAGCATTGCTAGACTTTTTTTGGACAACAAAAAAAATTTTGGAGGCATTAAGTTTAAGGTCTTCTGAAAGAGATATCTGCATTGACCTGCGCTTGTTTTTCAATCAGACTTACAGGGTGGCTTAAGAAATTGAATACTAGAGTGGAGGGTACTGTCGTCAGCAAAACTATGAATGGGATTGATTGTGGAAGAGAGAAGATCGTTCATGTGTAGAAGAAACAGCGTGGGTGCTAGCACTGATTTGGTAGAAGCTGGAAGAATGACCATCTACAGTAACTGTATATGTCGATTAGAAAGGAAACGGGAAAGCCAAGAGCAAAGCTTGGATCTACTGTGACGAAATCCATACTGTCTATCATGTAAGATCTTATGTTTTTCTAGATACTTTATGATTTGGGAATTAATAAATTTTTCCATTACTTTGCAAACGACAGAAAGAAGAGATATTGGTCTATAGTTAGAAGGGAGAGTTTTGGATCCTTTTTTGGGGACAGGTTGCACACATGCAGCTTTCCAACTCTCCGGGAAAATGCCCGTGTCGTAAAAGATTCGAAAGAGGCGAGTTAGGATGGGTGCAAGCTCGAGAGCATATTTTTTTAAGACGGTTGCTGGTATCCCATCCAGCCCAGACGATTTTTTAGTATTAAGAGAAGAAATAATACGATTGATCCGTTTGACTTTAAAAATTATACTGGACATTTTATGAGAAACAGGGACAACTGTTGGAAGAGGAACATTAATAGGAAGATCAAGCGTAGAATTGGCAGCAAATTGTTTAGCAAATAGTTCGGCTTTTCCTTTGGAAGTAGAGACAATTCCATCTTCAGAGATTAGGAGTGGAAAACAATTTGTGCAAAAGTTTTGACTAATATTTTTGGCAAAGGACCAGAAAGCTTTACTGCCATCTGAGCAAGAGGGAACTTTATCTTTTATCCGATTGTTAAAACGGTCTTTTGCTTCTGAGATGGTCTGATTATACTGATTTCTTGCTTCGATGCTAGCCTGTCGATTTTCGAGACTAGGGTTTTGGAAAAACTTTTTGTGGGCTTGAATTTTTAAAAGACTGGCTTTGTCAAAGGATTTAGAAAACCCCTGTTTGTGATTTAAATTTATGGAGTTTTTTTTGTGTGGGGAATATAGGTCTTAATGCCTGGTTGAATTGTTTCGGTAATTTGTTTACATATTTCGGAAGGATCGTGAGTAGAAAAGCAGGTAGGATCCCAAGGGTAGATGGCAAAGAAATCTCTCAGACCATTCCAGTCGGCCAAGTTGTAGTGCCAGACGGTTCGTGGCGGCATGCGTTTAGTTGTCTCAAAATGTGTGAAGTATGATTCGGTGACCAAACCATGGTCAGAGCGACCAAGGGGAACAGTTACTGATGCTTGATAGAGTTCGGGGATGGAAGTAAGAAAGAGATCTAGGGGTTTAGAATAGAATATAATAGAATATTCAATTACTTTAAGTTTTAATTGATAATTGAATTAATTTTAAAAAACATGCAAGTAATTGGTAATTATAATTTACTACTACTACTACTTAGAAGAGTAGTTGGTAATTGTAATTGAGTTACTTTTTAAAAGTAATTGCGACAGCTCTGGGTCTATGATGGGTTAAGAGCGTTTAAATCATCTCTCTATAATGAGTATTAGGTACGATGTTTTAAAGGAATTAGATATGTCTGATATAATGAAACAATTAAAAAAATTTAGAAAAGTAGTAGAGCTTTAATGACAGGGCATCTTATTCACTTTTATTAAACTTATAATGATATCGGTTTTTTTCTGTATTTTATTCTATTTTTGTAGGAAATGCACTTTAATTTGTAATTGCTATTATTTGAAAAATATGTTTGTAAAAGGAGGGGGCCCCTACACAAAATCTGCCCAAAGGCCTCCACAATCCTAAATCCGGCTCTGGGAGTTCTACCTAAACTAAAAAAATAATACAAGAGGTCTACGAGACAAAAAAAGTTTGAGAACCTCTGATGAAGTCTAAAAATATTTTTACTTGAATCGTGGTAACACGTTATTTTTAGAACCTGTTCCGGCGGACCACCGCATTACGTTACAAAATAAAAACAATATTGAAGATCCTTTACTTAGCTGTCAACTAAACCCGGAAAATCGAAATGGCGCTCTCGAAGAAGAGAAATCCAAACCCAAGAAAAGAAGATCAAATAAACAACTATGGAAGAGAGAAATGAAGAAAAATAAATCGAGAAATTCTAAAATGCAGAATGAAATGCCAGAATGTCGCTGTAAATGCAAAGCAAAACTGACTCTTGAATCATATAAGCAAATCAATGAGAGCTTTAGGAAGTTGGGCAATCACACTGAACAGAATTTATATTTACGAGGTTGCATTACTTCAAAACCTACAAAGCGCCATTTGAATAAAAATAAACCGCCAAGAAATGTATTCCAGTACAGTGTTGTTGTTAACAAAAAAACTACCTTCATTTGTCAAAACTTCTTTTTGGCAATGCATGGAATAAAAAGGGATAGACTTAGAAAGAAGATATTAAAGTTGGATATAGATGATGTAAGGGATTTTAGAGGCAGGCACTCTAATCGAAAAAATAGGTTATCGCCGGATACTGTTACAAGAGTCAATAGTTTTTTGAAACACCTTCCAACCACTGAATCGCAT
The DNA here is from genome assembly GCA_019359885.1 of Listronotus oregonensis. NCBI lineage: Eukaryota > Metazoa > Arthropoda > Insecta > Coleoptera > Curculionidae > Listronotus > Listronotus oregonensis. The sequence continues at coordinate 86,724 of JAHBCN010004022.1, forward strand.
TACAGTCGTTCACAAAACAAGTATAAAAAATATCTTTCATCTGATCTTTCAGTCGCTCAGCTTCACAAAGATTATAGCAAGAAATTTCCCGACAATCCTATAAAATATGGAATGTTTCACAAATTTTTTGTCGAAAACTTTAACTATTCATTTGCCCATCCGAGAAAAGATATTTGTGCCACATGTACATCCTTTATTGCAGATCTTAATTCAGCAAAAATTAAAAATAGTGAAAGTGACATAAAATCTATAACTTCCGCTAAAGAATTTCATCTTCGTCATTCTCAAGTATTTTTCGATCTCCTTAAAAAGAAGAAAGAAGAAGCAAATAAAAGGGAATTAGTCATATGCTTTGATTTTCAAAAAAACTTACCTTTACCCGTAACTAATATTTGTGATGAATACTACAAAAGACAACTTTGGCTGCATAACTTTGGAATAAATAATATTGTGACAAATCAGGCCACAATGTTCTTGTTTACTGAAAATTTTGCAACTAAGGGCCCTAATGAAGTTATTACAGCTTTAGATTTTTATATTAAGGAAAACAAAACCGATGAACAAGTTACATTGTCAATTTTTTGCGACAACTGTTTTTCGCAGAATAAAAACAAATTTTTGTTTACCTATTTGGATTCTCTTTGTGCGTCTAGGCTCTTTCAAAATATCATGGTATATTACCCCATTCCAGGGCATTCAATGATGCCAATAGACCGATGCTTCGCACTAATAGAGAAAAAGCGACTTAAGACTGAAAAGGTAGATAATCCTAACTATTATATAAAGCTTATCCAAAACGCACGCAATAAAGATCCTTTTGAAATAGTGTTTCTAGAACATAGCTTAGTAACTAAAAATGCTGATATTTCTGATGACTTCGTAACGCTTAAGGTGCGAGACTATAAAAAGTTTTATGGAGATAAAATAAAACAGTCTATTCCAGGAATTTCAAAATGTCGATCTGTAATGTTCTCTACAAATGATAAACCTAAACTTAGAGACACTATGACTGAAGAGTATACAAGTTCTTTTGCTCTTTACAAAGTAGGATGCCAAAGACTTATTTCAAACCTAATTCCAATGAATGCTTATAATGAATTCATAAAGCTTAAACCTGAGAAACTAGCAAACATTAAATTCCTTGTTCAGTATGTAGAAAAGGAAGAAAATCGGGAATTTTATAAGGTGTTAGATGAAGCTTCCCAAGAAAAGCAAGTTATGGAAGAAGAAGAAGAATCAAATGCTGAAGATTATGAGTAGAACTTGTTATTTTTTACATTTTCGTTTGCGTACTTACCTTATGTGTTGTTATTTAGTTTTGCCTTCTATGAGAAATATTTTGATTTGGATTATAAATAATTTCTTTAAAAAATATCGTTTTTTTTTGGCAAAAAGTCCCTAAGTGAAAATTTGTATTATTTTTTACGAGAGAACTGTATGTTATATTACATCTAAAATGTGCCATATTATACCTAAATACATGCTTAATCTCTGACAAATCTTTAATCTTTTGAAATTCAAACCACTATATTTCCAGGTTAAATTAAAACATGAAATCTTCAATATCTCAAAACAAGAAAAAGTCACTTAGGGACTTTTTGCATAGAGCCCTTCAATTGCTTGCACTTTCCGTTGATTATATTTTGTTGAACGTGAAATACGTGAAGTATCCATACACAAGATAGCTTTTTTTCTGTTTTTTATATAAAAAACTGCAAAAATAGCCATTTTTAATAGATTGAAAATTTTTAATATAATTGTAATTTAATCGCAACACTGTCAAGGAAATTTTTGTAAGGAATCAAAAAATAAACAAAAATTTATTTGCTAATCATTATTTGTGCGTTTTTCGCACAGAAAAGTCGGAAATACTGCCAAAATTGACAACTTTTTTAAAAATTCGTATTTTGGACTCTTTGAAAATTGGATGTTTGGGAAAATGATTATTTATAACATGTTGTTTAAACGGGCTAAAAAACGGAGGCTGTCCAATGTGTAGTTTTTATAAAATCGCAATTTAAATATTTTGCAATAAAATTTTGAAAGACTCAGCGTATTAACTGTCATTGCCCGATTTGAATGTAGTATAAGAATAATTTAACTTTAAATTTTATTTTACAACTTATATATTCTCGATTTCTATATAAATTTCTCGCTCTCAGAGTAAAGTAGAGGATGTTCAAAGCAAGCCGCAGAACAAACGCCTGGCGCGATACATTTCCCCAACCTGGGGTTGTCGATAGGTCGATAGAACTATCGACACTATCGATAGTATTGAGCTCCCAGATAGGGTATCGCTTGAAAAGACTTCTATCGATAGTTCGAGAAGTTTATTTCTGTCATACAGAGGTACTTCTCAAACTATCGATAGGGGTCTTTCCAAGCGATCTCCCATCTGGGGGCCCAGTACTATCGATAGTATCGACTTATCAACATCTCTACCTATGGAAAGCGAAGATACATAACTTGTAAAATAAAATATGACGTTTAAATTTGTTTACTATTTTTAAATCGGACAATAGGAAGGTTTTAGGCCACAACTTGAGCATCAGACGTTATATCCCTTTATCAGCTAATAAAGTAAACACAATACGGTAATAATCGCATTCCAAAAATTAGTTTTTAAACCATCTCGACGAAGGGAAGAATCTACGGTTATTAACGTGACAGATAAAAATATTACATCATCGAAATATCCAAATCTTAGCCTCTTTTTTGGTCTATCCATTTTAAAAACAGAAATAATTGCTCCTAATCACAGCTCAACTATTTAACACACAATTTACAAAAAAAAAGGTTTTAGGTTAGTTCCACAAAGCTAGCATAATATTCTTCTTCCTTAAAAAATTGAGTTATGTCTAGAAATACAATTTTGGAATCTTTTTACCTTTCTGAAAAAGACAAAAAATACGTCAGATAATTAAAACTATTTTTTTACGCCTCCCTGACTTAAAATTGGTTGTTTTAACGACGTCATGGCACTCTAGATTGAATTTTAAAAAGTTAAATATTTTTAAAGTAAACTGTCAAAAGTTGACATATGGGGTGTCATTGTATTTATAATGTCATTTTCTATCGAATCGGAAATCGTCAGAAACAATTGAATACGTCATTATATGCATTTTTAGGTCATATATCGACACGCCAAATTTCATGTTCCCATCTTAAAAAATAAAAAAGTTATAGGGGAACCACCTTTGAAACACCAGTATATATATATATATATATATATATATATATATATATATATATATATATATATATATATATATGTAAACTATCATTCCGGGATTCAATCCGTTTATTTAAAAATTTGTTTTCACAACGTTTCGCCGAAATCTCATTCGGCATTTTCAAGTGATGTTATTCGCTCGGCGTCTCGACTTGAACTACCTGGTCTGTGGGCTTGCGTTGGGTTTTATTGCCTGCCGCTGCCGGAGGTTGTAACGCGTTACGGTCTGGTGAGCAGACGGGATTAGCGTGGGTTGTTGCTGGGTGGCAACCGAAGGCGGCTTGTTTGGGTTTTCTTTGCTTTTTGCCTTTAGGATGGTCGTTTTCCATGTGCTTGGTATGTTGATGGCGTCGTCCCGTTTGTTCAGAGTACCGGCTTTCTCTATTTCGAGGGCTTCTCTTATTATTCTGGTCCTGTGATGTTTAATTGTTGATATTTGTCTTGAGTTGTCGAAGTCGATAGTGTGTCCTGTGTTGTGGTGATGTTGAAAGAGGGCGGATGTTGTTTGTTTTGTTTTTATACTGTTTTTATGTTCTTGGATCCTAACGGATATGCGCCTATTTGTTTGTCCCACATATTGTTTGTCGCAGTTTTTACACGGGATACTGTAGACTCCATGGTTTTCCAACTTAATCTTATCTTTTGGGTTCCCTAAGATGTTGGCTACAGTGGTTTGTGGTTTGAAAATTGGTGTGATATTGTTTTTTCTTAGGACCCGTCCGATTTTGTCCGTGATTCCTTTTATATAGGGAAGTACGGCCTTTGGTCTATCCTCTTCGTCCTGCTTTTCCCTTTTGGATGGATATTTTTGTCGCCTGAGTGCCTTCTGGATAGTGTTTTCACTGTAATGGTTTTCTCTTAGCGTTGTTGTGATTGTTTTTATTTCTTTTTGCCTATAATAGTGACACGGCCCAACCTGATCTTAAGGTCCACAACTTCGTTTACTGAACTATTTCGAAATTATTCTCGTATGTGTAAGACGGTTTTAACAGTTTTAATGTTGATCATAGCACAGCAATTTTCATAAGTCTTGGTAAAATATCGTATATTATCATTTTATTGCCATTTTTAAAACGAGCGTAAGTACAAGTAATAAGGTTTATGGGTTAAGCGTATTAAAATAACAGGAAACTTTTATTTATTATATCAAAAGTAACGCATACGTAATTTAAAATTAACGACCAAGTTATTGGCAACGGAATTATTGTATTACTGCCTCAATAAAAAAAACCTGCAAACGCAATAATCATATAACAAAAATGATTGCTGTAATCGCATATACAGGGTGTCAATTTGAAAACCTTTAATACAAATATCTTAAAAAATAAAATATTTGAAAAATTGTAAATTGGCCTAAATGTTATACAGGGCTTCCTATAATAGATTACCTATTTTGATATTAAAAAAGATTCTACAGTATGTCCACGGAAAAGGTGTTGAAGAGAAAAAACTTTTTTATTTTTGATTATATCGAAAAAAGCTACTCTTGATAAAAAATTTTGCTACTTCCTAAAGTAAGATTGGGATAAAAACATTTAACATATTATATACGAGGTGTTCAGAAAATTGAAAAAACTTAAAATGGTACAAGAGTAAAGTGCATTTATTTGCAAAGATAAATAAGTTACTAGAAAAAGTTGTTCAAACGTAAAAGTAGTCTCTAATACCAATTTTCGAAAGAATCGGCCCACTTTTATTTATTTGTGATTAAAATTTCATTACCAATTAACTAATTCCAAATTTTTGTACTAGTAGGCGTTGATAGTGACAAGCTTTATTGACACTTCGCTTTTATAATTCATTATCCGCAGTAACGTCAGCTTTAAATGCTTACCTACTTAACAGCAAAAAATTTAATAGAATTGTTATTAAAAATTTAAATTGATATTAAAATAAATTTAATCACAAATAAATAAAAGTAGGCCGATTTTTTCGAAAATTGGTATTAGAGACTACCTTTTAATTTTGAACAACTTTTTCCAGTAACTTATTTCCATATCTTCTCAAATAAATGCACTTTACTCTTGTATCATTTTAAGTTTTTTCAATTTTCTGAACACCTCGTATATAATATGTTAAATGTTTCTATCCCAATCTTACTCTAAGAAGTAGCAAAATTTTTTATCAGGAGTAGCTTTTTTCAAAAAAATCAAAAATAAAAAAGTTTTTTCTCTTCAACACCTTTTCCGTGGACATACTGTATATCATTACCTTCTATGGCCTATGGAATTTGAATCAACATGTTATAAATCGAGACGTTTTTAAAAACCTTCCTAAATTTTCAAACCAAAATTTCTTAAAAAATTATTTTTGGCCATATCTAGGTAAAAAAATTACCATTTTTTATTTTTTTTTTTATTGTGCTTGTTTTTACGTCGTATTTATGATAAAAAATGTCGTAAAAGGAAAAAATAAAAATTTCGATAGCTTTTTTGCCTTTAAAAGTTAAAGAAAATATTGGTTTTAATGTTTTTGAATAAAATTCTATTTTATCTTTTTTTGATATTTTTGATAAAATTTTTTTAAATATATACAAAAACGAACAATTTGAAAAAAAAACTTAAAAAAGTTATTTTTTCAATTAAAAAATCAACTTTCAAATTTCAAAAAAATCGGTCTTGCGACTAGATAGCGGCGAAAATATTGTATTTCATGTTTTTGGATAAAATTTCTATTTTATGTTTTTTTGATGTTTTTAATATATCTTTTTTGAAAAATACATAAAAAACAAACAATTTGAAAAAAGTAACCGCAACTTACCAAAACTCATTTTTTTTAATTCTTTGTTTTTAAACGTAGATTGCAAAAAAAAATAACAATAAGCTTGAAGACAATAAGAATAAAAGTTATTTAAGATTATTTGCAAAAATAACGATTTTTTGAACTTTCAAAGTTGATTTTTAATTAAAATATTAATTTTTTAATATTTTCGCCATCATCACCATTAATCCGCTGTAAAAACAAAGAATAAAAAAAATATGATGATCCATTAATTAATTTATTTTTTATGGCCAAAAATAGGGTTGACCCCACTTGTAAATAATTACCAAATAAATATACGAATATGTATGATACAAAAGAACATATGCACATACAAAAAGGATAAGTAAAATTATCATTTTAAATAACAAGAAAAAGAAAGTTTATTTTTAAACTAAAAAGATGCAACAAACATTACATTTAATGCACGAGTCGTCCAAAATATCACTGCAAAATATTTAATATGCTATTTTGAAAAAACTACTCGTCAGATGGCATTTGCCTTTAGCCTGTTTAAACAACATATTAGAAAAAACATTTTCTAAAAGATCAGCTTTCTTATAAAGGGTCCAACTTCTATAATTTCTTTAGCTGATCATAAATCTAAAGTCAAATTTTGTCCGAAACTCCTAGCTTTTAAGATATCAGGCTCTACTCTGACCTAATCTCAAAAATGGATAACCTTTCCTAAAATTCCCTATTTTTAAAACTGTTTACAGCCAAACTAAATGATTTTATAATGGTACACCTTTAATTTAACGGGATAATCTAATTTTCACATTTATTTACTAATTAGTTTACCTAAAAAACGCATTTATAAATTTTATGTAATATTTAAAAAAAAATCAACGATGTTATCTAGGGATTTTAAGACAGACTGGTACAACTTGGGGCGCCAAATTTAAAATTAAAAATGTTTTTACTAGCATTAAATGAAAATAAAAATGGAATTGGAAAATCCTATAAATAAGCTAGTTAATCCAGGTAAAAGCATTATCTTAATCTTCTGTATAAGGCGCATTATGATAAAGGTGCATAAAGACTCATGTACTAATATTGCCAAGCTGTTTTTATTTGGAAGTCAAATATTATTACAAGTGAGGAAAGGACGCATTTCCTTAAATTTAAATTCATTGATGATGTTTATATTAAATGGTTAGTTTACAAAATTCTCTGCTTAGAACACAAACAAAATAAATGCCGGTAATGTAAACTCCATGTTTTTTTTACACAATTCAGATTTGAGAAGTGGGCGTTTTTTCAATTATTCTTTCCCAAGTTGTAAAAATGCCTTATAGGACCTGTTTAGGTCCCGACTGGTATCTAGGAACCCTAAAATACAGATATATTCGGCAGTTATCAATCCAATTATTATGTATGGTTCGGAAACATGGACAATGACGAAACAGAACGAACTAGTGCTATAGGACGCTTTGAACGAAAGATGTTGCGGAAAATCATTGGACCTACAGTAGATGAGAGAACGGGTCAATATCGAATAAGAACGAATGAGGAGCTCAAGAACATGTACAAAAGACCGAGTTTAGTAAACGAAATAAAATCACAAAGTCTCAGATGGGCCGGACACGTACTGAGATCGCCGAATGAACGACTTATCAGGAGGATATGGGAGGAAAACCCAGTGGGAAAAAGACCTTTAGGAAGACTAAGGCTCAGATGGAATGACAATATCGTAGATGTAAAAGTCTTGGGAGTACGGGACTGGAAGAAGGTTGTATTAGACAGAAATAGGTGAAGACAAGTCGTAGATGCAGCTAAGACCCACAAAGGGTTGTGACGCTACGAGAAGGTGGAAGGGGAAGTCCCGAAATAATTTTGTTGACGTTTTAAAAGTAAAAATATTTTTTAATGGTGTTTTTTGTTTAAAAAGCGACCAAAGAATGTAAAAATAAATGTATTCTAAAAAATGATAGATATTTTACTTCAAAATCCTCTGCTTTTGGTGTAACTAATTTAAAGAAGAAGGAATTTTAGAAAATTTTGTGCAGTTTTGTGATTAGGTCCGAGTGGAGCGTTGTTACTTAAAACTAGATTATTCGACAAATTTGGCTTTAGATTCGTGATAAGCGCCCCAGAAAACCCCCGAACACAAAATTTTAGTAAAATCGGCCGTTGGCCGAAAGGATAAAAAATGATTAAATTTTTTTGGCGGTACACACAAAATAGCACAAATGTCATAATTTGACAGCTGTCATTCTGTAACGACTGCCTAGACCGATAGAAGCATATTCGTTCTGCTCGCCCAACTTGTATAAAATTTGTACCGAATTACAATTTTTAATCCTCGAGATATTTGAATTAAAGTTTTTTAAATTAGCACCCTGTATAACACAAAATGATTGCAGTAATCGCATATATCCCGTAAAATTTATTGGACACGGCTCCATCATTACCGGCGCGGCGATTAAGTAAACGTATGGTCAGCCTTAAGTTCTTAAACTTTAAATATCAAGCCTCTTGGGCAACAATTAATAACCTTATTTTTTGCAGGTAATTCAAGGATCCACGTGATTCTAAAATATTTTTATGAGCTGTGGAAGAATGTGAGATCGGTACCGTTCCTTGAACTAATAAACTTTGTAAAGAGGGGTTTTAAATACCATGCTAATTTTTAAGATGGTTATTATTAAATTTATTATAAAAAAATAACTTTATACAGGGTGTCCGGAAAAATGAGAAAAATCTTCCGGCTATGAAAAAAAAAACAAGTGAAAAGAATATTACCTTTACCATTACGTCTTCGGAGATATTGGCTCCCAAAAAGCTCCATTGAAATCAAGTTTTTAGACATAATTATTGAACTAATGGGTATATTTCAATTTTATTTTAATAGGATATAATATCAAGTAAGGCTCTTTAAATTATTATTAACAGAGGACGTAGCTGTGACATTCATGAACTCCTTTTTTTACGCCCTATATTGATAAGAACTTTGGACAATATTTTTAACAAACCTTTACCTATCGATTAAAGAATAGGTACTTTTCATTCATGTCGCAAATCCTAACCATTTTCGAAAAAAACGTCACTTCATTTACACTGGCAGTCCCCTTAGTTCTGTCGGGTTAAATATAAATAATTTTTTCCTGTCACCAACACAATAGTTTCAATAAAAACTTAAATTTTTGGTTCACAACTTCGTAAGAGAGTTAAACATGGGCTTTATAAAGTCTGACGGGATATTTTTTTTCATGTTTAACCCGACAGAACTAAGAGTTTAAATAAAGTGACGTTTTCTTGTAAACGGTTAGGATTAGCGACATGAATGAATAGTCCTTAATTTTTAGTTAATAGTTAGAGTTTGTAAATTATTCTCATCAATACAGAGCCTGAAAATAGAGGGGTCATGAGCTAGTCCGTCCCTGAAGCTGCGAGTAATTCAACACTTTTTAATAGTAATTAGAGCAGTCTCACTTGATGTTATAGTCTGTCTCAAAGTATATCGTTATGACTTTTGACGGACCATACCCCAATAAACCTTTAACGATTTTATTACCTATTGTTATTGGGTAAACCCATTTGTTAATAAGGGCAGGGGTGGGCCAGGTATTTCTTGAGTATTAACCATTGGGCATATAAATATTTTGGCTAATATTTTACTGGCAGTGTTAAATAACCGTTTTTACTGTGCGTTTCGATAAAGTTGTTTTAATATAACTATGCCGCGTCGAAATCATTTGTCATTAGATGCAAAACAGGTTGTAAAAATGTGTATGAAACTTTAATCAGTAGAGGTCTAATTAAACAAGAATCTTTAAAAGAAACCTATCTACTTACAAAAACTCCAATATCATCGATAAGGGATATTAATATTAGTGAAGAATTGAACAAAAGAAAAAAACGTAGTGATTTTCAATCTCACCGTTATAGACATTAGTGATCAGGACCTAATAAGAAGGAAAATATATTGTCTTTATGAAAGCGGAGTTATCCCTACCTTGGATAAACTGAAAAAGAAGCTAGACGAAGACGAAACCAATATAAATATTAGCCGTGCCACCCTCCATAGAGTTGTTTGTAAAATGGGATTTAAATACCGCAAAATAGACAAAAGACAAGTAGTAATGGAATTGCACAGATTACGCACTTGGAGATTTAATTACCTTCAAGAAATTAAAAGATATAGGTTACTGATCCATAATTTACCTTGATGAAACATGGTTCGATACACACGACACAGTATCCAAAGGCAGGGTTGATTCCAGTCAAAACTGTCAGACGAAAGCACCTTCAAATAAAGGAAAACGCATTACCATAATACAAGCTGGTTCAGAAGAGGGATTTGTCCCAAACTGCTTGCTCTTGTCTGCAAAAATTTTAAGGATTCTAGCTTGGATTATCATGAGGATACAAGTGCAGAACTTTTTAAAAACTGGTTTTAAAATTATCTTTTAAAAAATATTCCAAACAACAGTGTTATTGTCATGGATAACGCAAGCTACCACAGCCGTCTGCTACACAAATCACCAGCTTCATCAAGTTCAAAAACTGAAATCTAGGAATATTTGTTAGAAAATAATATTTATTTTGAATTTAGTTACAAAAAAACGCAACTTTTGGAAGTCGTAAATTCATATGCAATTAAAAAACAATATGTATGTGATAATTTGGCTGAACAGGCTGGGCATACTGTCTTACGGCTCCTCCGTATCACTGTATGTTTAACCCCATAGAGCATTTGTGGAACCAAGTAAAATCAAAGATCAGAGCAGAAAATGTTACACCTACTTTAAGTCCCAGTGTTATAAATTTGATAAAAAATGTAATTACTAACATACCAGTTGAGAGATGGAAAAATTCACTACAGCACATTATAAAAATTGAAGACTCTTACATTTCTATCCAAAACAACATAAATCCTATTGTAATTAATCTTAATGATGAATCTGATAGTGAAACAAAATTAGATCTAGATATTTAAATTAAAAATGTAATTATGTCTAGATAATGCAGTTATAAATTTATTAAAACTATGCATATATTTCATTTCTTAATGTAATTTTAAGATTATACTTACCTAAATAAACAATAAATTATAAATCTTTATATTATTAAAGTCCGTCCCTAATGTTCTGTCCTTTAATACCTACCGATCCGCAGTTTTATTGCTGTCGGCAGGTATAATCCACAAATGAAGGCAAGAGCTAACACGGTATACTTTGAGACAGACTATACAATTTATTAAACTAACATTAAATTATACATGGTGGCTCAATAATTAGGTTTAAAACTTCATTTTATTGGACCTCTTTTAAAGCCAATATTTCCGAAGAGAAGATAAACCTATAGTAATTTTTTCATGTGTTTATTTTTATATTCGGGAGATATCCCACATTTTCCCAGACGCCCTGTACAAACCTATGTCCTAAAGGTTTTGACTTTTGAACTACAGGGCGCTAAAGTCTAAATTCTTATTTTTATGATAATTTTCAACATACATAATACATAGGCTGACTTGGATTTGTAATTTATTTAGAATAAAGTTGTGGACAGAATTTGGTCTAATTTAAGATCTCACTACTTTAAAAGGCCGGGATTTTTGGATAGGAACTTGGCCTTTATTTTAAATAATTGTTACATGAACTATTTCACATACAAAGTATCATCTTACCGTTTATTTTGACACACAATCTACAAACATCAGAACAAGACAAAAATTAGTCTAGTATTAACATTTCGAATATCTGGCAGCCTCGTAGATCAGTTGCCATGGTTTCCGCTTTTTTTTGCTGCCCCCCTGCAAAATGTAGTCGATCCCTAGGGTTTGATATAGACCGTTTTGTGTATCATGGATCTACACTATACTTTTATGACTTTAAGTGACCTTAATAATATTTTTATATTAATTTTATCACTTACAGTTGAAGAAAAACAAATA
>JAHBCN010004022.1:98631-114273 GCA_019359885.1 Listronotus oregonensis
AAAATCTGAAGGTGCTTAAAAACAAATTTTTTTACAACGACCTTTAATTATTATAAAAATTTCAAATACATTTTTTTGTAAATATATTTTCATTTCAATACATTTTTTAATGTAATTGTACGTATTTTTTCTATTTAATACATTAAATAAATTTTTTTTCATTAATCCGTAACTTTTAAGGGTTGAAATACTTCAACTAATTTTTGAAAGATTAAACATTTAATATTTAACTTACTTAAGACAAGTTTTACTGGATTTAGGCTTTAATATAAAAGTGAAGTAAGTTTAAAAGGTTTTAGTAATAGGGGAAAGTTATCACCTCCTAAAAAATAAAAAAGCACTTAATGGCGTAATGGACACTTTAAGGGTAAGTCGAACTTAATTCCAACTTTTTATGCGATTCGATGCATTTTTTAAAATAAGCCGCGGTATTGTACTATTTTTTGCATTGTAATATTGTAAGGGGTGGATTTTTGAGGATTAAAAAATTACACAATTAAATTAGTAAAACTTTTAAGCAGTACCGTTTTTTAATCACAACTCTTTGACAATATGTTAATTTTTCTAGGGTTAACAATTTTTTTTTTATTAAATCATAATAAGGGTTGATTTTCAAGGATGGAAATACATTAAAGATATTTTAAAGAAATAAATACTTATTTTTTAACTTATTTAAGGCTAATTTTATGTGACTTAAGCTTTAACATGAAAGTTTTAAGGGTTTTTACAATAAGGGGTATTTTCACCCCTAAAATAGCGACATTCAGTAGGAGGATTTTAAAAAAGGGGTTAGTTAAGCTTAATCCTTAATTTTCATGAAAAACTCTGTAATATATATTAATTTTTTAGGGTAAATATTTTTTTTTTAATTAAATCATGATATGGGTTGATTTTTAAGGGCTAAAATATTTTAATTAATGTTTTAAAGAAACAAAATACTACTTTTTAACTTATTTGAGTCAAGTTTTACTTAATAAAGCTTTAATGGGTTTTAAAAGTTTTAGCAATAAAGGGTATTTTTCACCCCTAAAAATAAAGGCGCCCATCGGCATAATATAGATTTTGAAGAGGAGGTAAGTTAAGCCAAAAATTTCCCCAAAAAATTTCTTTGCAAATCTTCTTTTGAAAAACCCCCAAGGTTTCCCTTTTTTAAGCTTTTTCCCTGGCATAAAGGCCCCCACAGACCTCGTTCTTAAATTTAATCTCGTTTCGCCGTTTTATTTAAAAAATTTTGCAGAACGTCTTTAATCGTCATTCTTGTGACAAATAAACACGCTTCTTTTATGTTTCTTGGTGTACGACTGCAGCTTTTGGCGATTAAGGCGGTTTAAAATTAAATTAAGTGTAGGGAAATAAAAATTTTAGTCGTCTAACTGAGCAGTATTAATCGGCGATTAGGAAGGATAAAAAGAATGATAGTCTGTGGGGCTCTTAAGAATTTTTATCTGATGAAATAATAAAAGTCTGTATCTTGTAAACGATAGCTATATGACTTATTACATATTACACACCTATTACATTCTTAAGGCCACTACTTTATGTAATGAGCATGTTGAATAAAAACAAAAGAGCAAAGATTTGTATTAACAATACTTAAGAATCTCAGTAGGAATTCTTAAACTTTTCTTTTTCTATAACAAGAAACTTTTTGGGCAATTATTGCAGAATACCTGAATGTCTAGCCGAAGCAATAAAATGTTTCGGGAATGACCTCCGAAGAATTTCCAACCGTCCCGTCCGAATCTTCTTATTTATCTTATTTTGTACATTAAAATACTTGTCTGAAAACACAGTAAGATTAAAGAAGTTAGAACATACAAGTCGATCAAAAAGGCATATTTTTGCCACAGTACAAACGCATATTTTTTGCTATTAATTATCAAATAATATTAATATTACTGCGTTTTAAACAAGCTTGGAATGGAATCCACTTTTAAGGTATGAGTCAAACTAAACCAGATTAAAGTTGACTAATCAGACAGAACAATCTATTATTATTGGTCCCGGTCATTATATAGTATAAATCATGTATAAGATCCCAATTTTGCTTATAATTTATTTCGTATTAAGAAACTTTTTCTAAATCCCCAAAAAATGCCATATTGCAATGCCAGCACCGGTGGTAACGTTATCCTTTAGTATAAAATCGGGGGGTATTACCAGAATAATAAAATACAATGTCAATGATTGCACCTACAAACTAATGAAGAAATCTTGAAAATCGGAATACAAATAATTCAGAAGTTCTAAATCATCAAACTTTATTGGAAATTTTAGGTGGAGCAATTTTATGCTGGTGAGTGAAGATTAAATTGGGGATGACCTGAAAAATTTTACAGTGAAACTAGGACACTAATGTGAGAACGTCAAATTTTATCTTTGATAGTTCGAACACCCTGTACATATATGGATGTTATAAAATACCATCACCAAAATGTATGTAAAACTCACCTAACACACTTAAGCTTCTACTATTGCCATTCTTTTGCTGCGTATTCATCTCGAAGATATCTTATTTAGGTGTTCATGGGCTCGGGTACTTTAAATGCGTTCACTGAACTCTATACACCTCACTTGTTCTCAACACTTGCCATCACATACATTATAGCTTGAAGATAGCAGTATCTCGTTGCACATCTAACTTTTTGCCTTTTTCTTATGATATACTATACTGCGACTTCAAGTATATCGTGTTCTGTAAAAGTTACGGGTATCTTCTAGCTAGGTTTCTTTATATTACACGTTGTGATTTTATTATCTCTGTTTGTTTTTATTTGCTTATTAATTGGAGAAGTTAAAAAACAATTCTGTTTACCTATTTAGTAGAGAAGGCAAGTTATACACAAAGGTTAGTTTGGTTTTTAACCATTGTTAATCTTGATTTTTCACGGATATCTTGTTATTCGGTATTTAGAGTCTGATCCTTTCCACTTTTGGTTTCTTCTGAGTTTTTGTAAAAAACCTAAAAGTATTTTGGGTGTTAGTTTCTTTTTTTGGGATTAGTTGTTAGCTTTATTATTTACACCGAAGTTTTATAAGCCGTGTAAGTGTTTATAAATATGGCTTCAAGAAATGCATGGTTTCCAAGATACAACTTTTTTAAAGAAAATCTTAAATACTGTAGCGAATTTTCTGGAAATTTGCCAGTATAATTTATATTTTTAAGGGCCTTATTTGGGTCTAATTAAATTAAATGTATATGTCCAGTGGCGTCTCAGGGGATAAATGTACGCCATCGACTTTTTTTGCTATATTTATATTTTTTTATATTAAGCAACTAGACATACATCTTTTTTGCCTGCTGATATTTTTTCCTATCTTGCTTAGTTTTTAAGAAAAAAAATAGTCTCTGGACAAAAAATAAAATTAAAAAATAAATTTCAATTTGTAACTAAAGTTTGCTTTTAAAATACTGCCCAAGGTTTGAATTGTAATTTGTTGTTTTACTTTGTTATTAAGTATTATGATAGGTTAACTCTAGTTGCAAATTGAAATTTTTTAATTTTATTTAAGAGGCCAGAGACTTGCAATTAATTAGTTTTAATTTTATCAGGTGTAAAAAATCTAAAAAAACCTTTATTCACAGTTACTCTGTAATAACAAAAAGATCGCCGATTGTAACCAACTGGAGCATTAATTGGCAAATAATGATCTTAACACTTAACGCACTCACCCTTATAATACCCTTGTTCGTTAACTAGCTATTAATTATTTCCCTTTATAAGTTGGAATTACACACTATTTTATATATATATATATATATATATATATATATATATATATATATATATATATATATATATATATATATATATATATATATATATATATATATATATATATATATATATATATATATATATATATATATATATTATATATATATATATATATATATATATATATATATATATATATTTATATATATTTGTCTTATGATTTGAAGTTGGTTAGCTAAAATCATGAAATTTGGCACAGTGGTAGTCTTTAGCAGTGGCTAAAACTAACGAAGCCCGTTTTTTAATTTCTCCCCTGGGACAAAAATAGGAGCAAAAAAGTTTTTTTTTACCGTTAGCCGTAAGAAGGCGTCTTACGGAGACAGAGGCTACTTAATATTGTCTCTCGCTGGCGGAGACAGGCTTTTCATCTAGTTACTAAATAAATACTTTTATAAAATCTTTGACTTCGATATAACAGAGCTTTACTATCTGTATTATGTTTAAAGATTTATTTATATATTTACAACCTGCCAAATTTCTTGTTTCTTTGAAGCACTTTGTCGGTATTTATTACTTTTAAAAGGTTCGTTTTGGGTAAATACCTCGAAAACACATAATAAACTAGACAAAAGGACTGCAAAACCCCCCTTAACAGGTTTTACCTGTTAAGGGTTTCCTAAGCCATAACAAGGATGTTAAAAGTACCGAGGAAAATACAAAAGGTGTGAAGTTACTGCTAAATCCTAATAAAGGCATTACCTTATATTAAGAATATAAAAGATTGCCACAATACAGTAAAAACTTACGAACTTAATAATTGGGTGTATTTAACTTTTCTTATTAACAAAATGGAATTTACTTTGGTTTTAGGTTAACTTAAATCAAATTAAAAAGGTGGACAAAATTGAGCACGCTCTATACAGGGTAGAAATTTAATTGCTTAAAAAAATAATATATATATATATATATATATATATATATATATATATATATTATATATATATATATATATATATATATATATATATATATAAAATATATTATATATATATATATATATATATATATAATATAATATATATATATATATATATATATATATATATACCTGGGTGTTTCTCAAAGGTGGTCCCCCCTATAACTTTTTTAGTTTTTAAGATGGGAAAATAAAACTTAGCCTGTTGATATATGACCTAAAAATGCAATTAATGACCTATTCAATTGTTTCTCACGATTTCCGGTTTCACCGGAAATGACCTTAACTTTCAAATTTTAAATGAAACACCCTGTATTTTTTTTACCTATTCGATAGAAAATGACATTCTAAATACAATGACACCCCATATGTCAACTTTTGACATTTTAGTTTAGAATTATTTAATTTTTTAAAATTTAATCTAGAGCGCCATGACGTCGTTAAAACAACCAATTTTAAGTTAGGGAGGCGTAAAAAAATAGTTTTAATTATCTGATGTAATTTTTGTCTTTTCCAGAAAGGTAAAAAGATTTCAAAATTTATTTCTAGACATAACTTAGTTTTTTCAAATGGAACGATGGTGGCTCGTTGGCATATTTGAAAAGAGCATTTCTTTTTGAATAATTTGATACCCCACACTTGATATTTTAAGTTAAATCAACACTAAAAAAGCAAAAAATAGGCATAGTAGTTGTTGCTTATAAAAATTAAAACATCCGGGCCGTGGCATTCGATTAAAAGAGTCACATGCATTTCGGCAATTTTGTCAGGTAGGCTTGGAAATAAACAAAAACGTTGATGTTTAACAATGATGTTACATATATTAAATAATTAAATGCGAGTTAGTTATTTAAAGTTATTGCCGTGTTTATTAATAAGGCATTTTAATTTAAATACCTATAAATATAATAATTAATAATAATAATACAATTAATATTATTTTTATAAGCAACAACTCGTATGCCTATATTTTAGCTTTTTTAGTGTTGATTTAACTCCAAATATCAATTCTGGGGTATAAAATTATTCACAAAAAAAGCTCTTTTCGAATATGCCAACAAGCCATCATCGTTTGATTTGAAAAAAATAGTTATGTCTAGAAATAAAACTTTAAAATCTTTTTACCTTTCTGGAAAAGACATAAAATATTAAAGATAATTAACACTATTTTCCACGCCTTCTGGACTTAAAATTGGTTGTTTTAACAAGGTTATGGCACTCTAGATTGGATTTTAAAAAATAAAATATTTTAATAGGATGTTGACATGGGGTTTCATCTTATTAGGATGTCATTTCATGGATAGGTAAAAAATCGAGGTGTTCATTAAAATTAAATTGAGGTATTTCCGTAAACAAATCATAAAAATTAAAAGTATTATATTTTTAGGTATATATTACAATAAATTATATATATATATATATATATATATATATATATATTATATAATATATATATATATATATATATATATATATATATATATATATATATATATATATATATATATATATATATATATATATATATATATATATATATATATATATTTCTGCTCTATATTGTTGTGGCGGATTCATATATTTTTTTAAAGTTCCTGTTGCATTTTCGCTAAAAATATTTATACAATGAGACAGCTTTACGGAGAAGCAAATCATAATTATACTTTCTTTCCTTAATACTAAGAAATCTTTTGGGCTGGGTGGCCTACCAGCAATTGCTCTAAAAAAGGGGCCCCCGAACTTGCACCTATATTTAAGCATTACCTTTGAGAGCGACCTTAATTGATTCAAGCATATTATATTAACAGTCACAGCAGTATACTTTGTATGAATCTGTATACTTTGTATGAATCCCAAATTAGACGTTTAATAGAATATTGTTCCCATATCTGGTGAATGGCGTCTTTTATAACTCATAATATTCTTTACCTTGGTAGAGTGTAAAAATATTAAAAAACATTATTTGGACGACTATTATCAGTACTAGTATTTATTAAAAATATTGTGTAATTATTAATGATAAACCACCACTCCCAAAACAATTAAAATTCTTACGAGATTAAGAAAAGCTTTTAACCAGCACAACAATAGACAATATATATTATATAGCCTTTACTATTCTTATCTCCGATTAAACAAAAAACTTTTAACTAAACCACAAATTTAAACGTGCACCACAATAAGCAAGTTGTACATTTTTTCTAAAGCTACCTCGTTTTGCTTTAAAAAATAATACAAAAATAAAAACTTAAATTCTACTGAAAAGGCATTTCAGTGATGTGACGTCATCAGTCTCAGAAATTCGACAATGCCAATTCTACTTAATAATCTTTGTATTACATAGAATCTCGTTAGAAATTGTTACAGGGTTAATAACTCTTTTTATTTTTAGCTAGTAAAAATATATTAATTATTCATCCAGTTAAATTAAACACATTTTCATATCGCTACATTTGCACAAAGTTGTTTAAGATGGCTACATTTTGTAATTTCGTGATGAATACATTATTTTTATGTAAAAAAGTGTACCAACTATGACTATTATAGGGAATACGGTAATAAATTAAAATACTAAACGTAATAGGCACTAAAGTATGTCAAACTTTGTGTTACACTTTTTTACAGTTATTTCTAACTTTTTTGTTATCATCTTTTATGTAAATCCGGCCTTTTTAGGGTATTTTTTCACGTAATTTGGTATAAAAATCTTGTTTTTTTGTATAAGTAATCATCTAACAAAAAGTTGAATAATTGTACTAATATGTTCAGCAACAAATAATGGGTTACGCACTCCATTACCTCTTTACTCAATATGTGCCTAATACCGATCGTGTATTCAGAGTTCACTTTTTAAAGTTCCAGCTTCCAAGGAGGGATTTTTAGAGTGAGCATGCGTAGGTTGGGTTTGGGTTTTTCTTAAACGTTTTACTGGTTGGTTGATTGTTAATTTTCATAGAAATTTTTTTTTGTTTTATGAGAGGTATTTAAACCTGATTTGTGGGCGTGTGTGTGTCGGCCCACTGTTTATTTCTAGTCAACAATAACTCCTTTAACAAAACCTAATATAGGCACAAGAATACTAATCCGGGGACAATCCCTTTTTCAGTTAGTATTTACGTCACGAATTAACTATGATCTACATAATCAAAGTGTTTCAATTTTACACTCATGTTTCGTTAGTATGAGGAGACCGTTTTTTGGGGCTTGATTGGTCTTGCAGGAAGACCAAGACCAAGACTACCTCCGCAAAGAAAGACCAAAAAGGGTTTCAAGACCAGACCAAGACCGAGGGGGTGAAAAGGCTACGCAAGACCGCCGCCTCAAACTCTTGCATTTGCGATTTTTTTAATTTATTTTCATTTTTATATTAATAAATTTTCTCAGACTGCAAAAATTTTGAGAACTGCTAAAAGGCGATTATTTAATAAGTAACAGTTTTTTTAATAAAATAATAATCAAATCGTTTCTTTTTTTTCTTATACAAGGATAGAAGTAAATTCAATAAATGTTTCAAAAATATGAGATGGTGACTCAATGGTGAAAACTCGATATCTCCATCGTTCACAAAGACAAAAACTAGGGGGACACGTTTAAAACCGAAATTTTCTTTCATACTAATGTTAAATTAGCTATCTAGTAAGCCACTTACAGGGTAAATAAAAAAATTTCCAAAAACCCCAAAAAACCCTTTTTTGTTCCCTGAAAAGCGGCTATAAATTCCTTAAACTAAGATATAAATCAAAGTGGGTTAAAAAAAAAAAAATTTATTCATATAAAAGTTCTTTTTGATTAATAAATTTTAAATATTTTTCCCGGTTTAGATGGAAAAGTCAAAACAATGTAAAAAATGATGACGTCATTTTTTTAAAACCGAAAAAATTTTAAAAAATTATCAATTGTTCCATATGACGTTCACAATTTAGCATAAAATACAGAGTGGCGTTTTTATTTAAATGGTTTTTTTCCATTAATTTTTTTTTTGGTTAAAGGTTAAGATTTTTACAAACTTTTACGGGGAAAAGTTTATAATTTGAAGATAAAAGTTTTAAAAAAAAAAAAATTTTGAATAACCTTTTTTTTTAACGAAACCTGTGTTTTTATATCAGAATCTTTCTAACGGAAAAATTTCCCCCCCTCTATTAGCTATTGTCTTTTTGTCTGCCCACTACACCGTTTTTTTTTTGCTTTAATTTAATATGGTTCTTCAACGAAAATTTAAATCATTCTTTTTACTAAAATGTTTTTATTTTCACTAAATGTATAAAAGCAGGTTGTGTCTAAATTCAACTAAAATCGTACACAAAAATAAAAAACCCCCCACATTTAAAATTGATTTTAATCAAAAAAATTTAAATGTACTTAAGGTTAAAAGGGGGAAATTTTCAAATTTTAAAAAAAATTTAAATCTTTCCCTTTAATTTATTTTTAAGTACAAAAAAAAATATATTTTATTCAAGATTGCTTAGTTTAAATAATTACTACCAAAAAAGCAAGACCAAAAGACTCTTGCAGCAAGCCAAAAGATCAAGACCAAGACCGGGTGGTAAAGACCGAAAGAACAAGACCCTTTGGCTTAAAAAAGGAAAGACCAGGCTTGCAAGCCAAGCCAAAAGAAAATCCCCCGGTCTTGGTCTTGGTTTCTTCTCCACGTTTCTACACTTTAAAATTTAAAACCCGAAATATCCTTTTTTGGTCCCTAAATTTTTTTATATCAATTTTATGCTTCTTTTTTCGTAAACCGGCCTTGGGGCGACTCAAAAAACCAAAAATAAATATATTTAAAAATTATTTAAGTTTTGTTAAAAATTTCTCAGGGATAATTTGAAAATTTAAAACCCCTTAGTTCTGGTCGGTCTGGTTAGTTCTGGTTAGTAAAGCGGCTTTTTATGTGCCCTTTATTAAATTTAAGACGTGATAAATCACTAAAAGTAGGAACAGTAAACTTTTTCCTTTGGGGCCCCTTGTCAAAAACAGATCTAAAAACTGAAAAATTTTTTGGGTAGAAAAAAAATATTGGGGGGGTTTTTTGGTGTAAAAAAGTATAAAACAAAATAAATCACCCCTTTTAAATCAAACGTTAAAAATTTTTAAAAAAGGCGCCGGGCCCAAAAAATTTTTTTCCCCGTTTCAAGTGCTTTAACTCTAAAACAAATGAAAAAACACACAGTAGGGGGAAATTTTTTTAAAGTCGAATAGTTTTTTTTTAAATAAAGCAACAATTTAAATAGAACCCCAACTCATTGGGGTATAAAAAAAAAGAACCTAAAATTTCAATTCAAAACTTGGGTGCTAAATCTTCGTAATTTTTTGAAAAGTGATTCTTAAGATCACCCAGAGCAACTTATAAATGAGATATCTTACTGTAATTTTTTAAGAACTTTCATAAATACCGTTTAACCCTCAACGGGCGTTGTGGGGTCTGGCGGACCTCCAGTACTTTTAAACTATGAAAAATCAAATTTAGACTTGTTTTAACCCCCACCACCTTTAAGTTACCGCACTTATAAGCTATGATAAAACCCATTAACTTTGATTTAGTATTATTCCAAACAGCAGTGATTTTCTTTTTGGGGGCTGTGGGCCCCAAAGCTACTAGTGTGTTATTTTTGAAATGGCGGGTTCTTAAAAGTTCTTTTTTGGGGGCTCAATTATAAAAAAGGAAAACATTGCCAGTGGTATGTGAAATTGAAAGTGAGTGTAGTGACTATAAACTACAAGGACAAAAGGGTTTTTCTCCCGAGAGGAATAACTCTGATTCTGAAATGGAATTTAGGGGATAATACTGAAACACGGGAAATAGGCAAGAAAAAAAGAAGAGCGGACAAAAAAAACAAATAAAAGTTTTTTTTGGAAAAAAAAGATACAAATGTCTGTGTTCCCCCAAAAAAATTTAAATATAAGAACAAAAAAAAAAAATTTTTGATCAAGGTTTTTCCGGGGCAAAGGACCTGCAAATGTGGGGTTTTTGCTGATCCTTAAAAATATAGCTTTTTCACAGAAGACATGGAAAATGAAAAATTCTCGGACAAATGAAAAATATTTTTTTTCAGGATAAATTCAAAACCCCGATAGAACGGAACTGAGAGAATTAAAAAGGAAGCAGAGCATTTCTCGCTATCTTGATTTCGCTCGGGTTTTTTAAATAAATGTGAAGCTTTCAAGAAATGCTTGCAACAGAGGGGGCGGACGAGCATATTCAGATTTATGTCTTTAAAAAAAAATTGTTGCCCCATGTTTAAGGTGATTAATTATATTTGGGAAAAATTTTAGGCTTATCTAGTTGTTTTGTTTTGGGTTTGACCCCCAAAAATCGTGAAGTTCAAAAAAATAATGATCGAACTGCACAATATCGTGGATATTTGGCGTTTTGTAAAATTTAAAAACTGTTTTCGATGGGAGAATTTTTGTATCGATGAAATGCAAAGGTTTGCGGCGGTGTGGTTTCCCCGGATAACCCCTAAAAACCTCGAAATATGGACTGAAAGTTATGGCTCTAACAGACCCCGTCCCATTTTTTATAATGGCTATATCTACGGGGTAAAGATGTGATGGCTTTTTTTAAAAATGAGGAGAAAGGTTTTAGAAAAAAAGTCAGTGTTAAGACTTGTCCCCCATTGCCAATTCAAACCGAAATATTACACAGAAATTGGTTTTTTCATCCATAGAACTCATAAAAAAAATTTAAAAAAAAAGGGCCTTACCATTTGGCATCTTAAGCGAAAAAAAAAAAATACCTATGCATTTCCCTTTCCCAAGTCCAGGAAGGCTAAAGGATCTTTTTAGGTTTACAAACGACTACATTTTTGTTTCCCGTTCCAAAAAAGGAAAAGGGTTTGTAATATCTAATGCACCACACCGAATGTGAGGACAAAATCGGGAAAACCCGAAATAATTTCCTTTATAATCAAAAAAGGGCGGTGGGGATGAGTAAAAATGTACCACATCTCAACTAACCGAAATTGGCGAGGCCGATGACTATATTTTTACTTTTTTAAAATATTGCAGGTGTTAATCACACTTTTAATGGATTTACAAAAACAACGAAAATAACAGAAAACCTTTTACAAAATTTTCAAGACAACTTGAGAAATATCTCAATATAAGACTATGAATTTTTTGTTAAAAGGGGCTTCGATGGGTTTTAAAAAAAACTAAACAAATTTTTCCTGAAGAAATGAGAACAGAATCAAAAAAATCAAAACCCAAAAGGGAAAAAGATTGGATCTGTGATCGAAAGAATGACAAAAAAAAAATGCTGCAACAAATGTTCCCGACCCATTGCGGCGACTGCGGGGCGTATGTTTGTAAGAATTGCATTAAAATCTACTTTAAATACTTTAGTTTTGTTGATAAAAACATATTTTTTTTAAAAGTTTGGTACCCCGTTGTATCTTTAAAAAAACAAAAAAAAAAATAAAAAAAAAGTTAACTTTTTTTTATTTTTTTTTTTAAAGTTTTGATCTTTTTCAAATTAATTTTAAAAATACATTATGTTACAATTTTAACATTTGCCTTTTTTATAAAAAAAAAATTTTAAAAAAAGACTCTCGGGGTTTTTTTCCCCCAAAGATTCAAACTATAAAAAAATAATATAATACGTCTCTTTTAAATTTAAAAAAAAAAATTCATAAACAATGGGGCCCGGGGCCCCCGGACCAACTAACGTAAATTTTTTTGACAATTGAGGGTTAATAATTCTGTTGCGAAAATAAACGAAAAAATTTTTAAATTAATTTTTGTGAGACACAAGTTCATTAAAAAATTATAAAAATCGAGCAACCAAAGATTTTTAAATCAGGTGCAAATAAAATTTATATTTATTTTTAGTACACCCTAAATCCCTTAAAAAAATCAATTATTTTTGAAATCGGGTTTGAATCCATTGCGGATCGTTTTAAATTATGTAACAAATCTGGATCACGATCACTGGATATCAATCTTAGGATCCTAAAAAAAGGATCATTTTCTACCCAGCTGGTATACTAAAATGTTTCTTCAGTGGCGCCACAATTCATTTTTTAAGTCGCCTTATAACACGATTGTTCTAATTTTTAAAATAGGTCAGAATTCTCAAAAGGTTATCAGAATTAGTGTAGTCATTTGCAGCTTTGCCGGGAATAATGAATTCAAGTTAGAGGTTATTGTAAACAAACAAAAATAAAATAAATATTAATTGTGTGGTCGTCAGCAAATAAGCTTGAAGGTTTTTATATTTCCGTTTGGTTTATGTAGACGATTATTTTCACTTAATAGCAAAATTTTACTCCATTGTTACTTGGCATAGTTACAATAATGTCACGGTAATCAAATAATCTGAGCAAATCCTATTTGATATTTATTTTAAGTCACCTTTTATTTTTGGAAAGGTTAAATTTTAAAAATTTGTTCCTTTTAAAAATTTCCTTTAAAAACCTGCGGCGGTGTTTTTTTTGTATTTTTTTGTCGTTTCGTCGGTTAATAATAATTTTATATACCGACGTGTCATAATGAATTCTTGGGGTTCTTTTTATTCAAATGCCATCCTTTATAGGTTCAACCAATTGCACCATATTTACCCTTCGACATTGCCAGGCGTTCAAAAATTCTCGGGAAACTTTGGTTTTTGTAAAAAGGTTTCAATTCAAAAACGGTTGTGCACATTTTTCCCCCTTTTTTTTCCCTTGGGGGGCCCTTTTCCAGCCCTTTTCCCACCTGTTAATGTTAATAAATTTTTTTCTGAAAAGGGGTTTTGGGCCAAAAGTTTAATGATTCAAGGGTTTTTGTGGGCTACTGGTGTATTTCCCAACTGTCAACCAGGAAGCAACTTTTGAAGATAACAGCTCGGTTGGCGAAACGTCAAGTAAACCCGGAAAATTTCGACCCCGGGCCCCTAACAGCCCAAAAACCATTAAAACATTAAACTTTTTTCCCGTTTTTATTCTCGGAGACCTGGGAATTTGGGAAAAGGGGAAAAACTGTACAGTGTACAAATTTATTTCGCTTTGTCCCTTTTTCCAAAGTATTTTAAGGTTTTTAACTTTTTAAATTTTAAAAAAATAAAAACACAAATATTTTAAAAACTGAAATAGCTACGAAAAAAATGTATTAAACAACAAAATATGATTTTTAATAAGCCTTATGAAAATGGTTTTATACACATTTTTAATAAATAAGTAATAAGGGAGCAAAAAAGTGATTTTGGCCAAAAATTTTGCTAATTCCAATACCATTATCGGCCAGCTTTTTTGCGGTGGCCTCCCGGAGAAAATGTACAAACAGAATTGCTCTATCTCTTACGGTTTTCTTAATACCCCGTAAATGCAACCAAAATAAAAACGGCATATTTTGTCAAATTATTTCAATAAAAGAACATGTAAAATAGTTATAATATTTTACAACTAGTTTTTCTTCGTTCCAAAATTGGTTTTATTATCCATTTCAAATATAAAAATTATAGAAAAACAGTTATAATTTTATAATAGAGCAGGTAGAGACTGAATAGAATACCTTAATGGCTGGTGGAAACGACAGCAGTGTTGCCAGATGGTTAAACTGATAAAAGATGTTCCCGTAAAAAATCGGTAAAAAAATAGATTTACCTTAATCAATGGTACATATAGGTTCAACTTTCTTGAAAAAAAAATCCAGAAACATAGAAAAAAAATAGGAAACGGTTGTGTTTACATTACACAAAAGGTTCCAGCAGATCGTTCTCCCTATCATACCTTCGTTATCGTTCCACATAAAGATATGATATTTTGTACGTAAATTCATATAGATATTTTTATTACCTGTAAAAATATTAAGAGAGTTATGCCAATTGGGTTTCTGACTGACTGACGGACTCATTTACTCACTGACTGGGGTTAGAGAGTTATATGGCACTTTCCGCTGGAGGAGAAACTTGAAATTTGATATGTAAGTAAGTTTTAGAATATAAGTAAAGGAAAAATCTGAAAACATTTTTACTCGAATCGCCCTAAAACAGGGGGGGGTAAATATCGATATTTAAAAGGGTTTTTCGGGTTTTTTAAAAGGGTTTAAAAAAAAAGATTTTTTTTTTCTTTTTAAAAATTTTTCCCTTTTTTTTAAAATTCAAAGCCATTATAAAATTGTTTGTTTGTTTCAATTTTGTCAAAAAAACCCAAATTTTTAAAATTTTCTTTTTTAAAAGTGCCCATTTGTATTTGCTTTTAAAAAAACAGACAATTTTGAAAAATTAGGAAAAATTGGTGCAATAATTTACGTTTAAAATTTATTTTTTTCTTGGTATCGTAGATTAATGGTAAATTAGGACTTTTTTTTAAACTGCTCAACAAAAAAAATCGTACCATTTAATTTTTTGACCCATTTTCAAACTGCTGTAACTTTTTTTAAAAATTTAAATTTTTTGAATATCTAAAAGAAATTTAAAACCGCGTTTCTTCTACTTTTTTTTGATTGCATTTAGTTTTAGTAGGATGAATATTTTCATGATGTACAGGGTGATCAATAGAGTGCTGCAAAAAAAAAAAAAATTTGATTGGGCCCATTTTGGTAAATTTTTTTTTCAAAAGGTTGTTACCAAGGTAATATCAATTTTCTCTAGAAGTTTATGCCAGTTTTTTAATTGGGACCCTGGTTTTAAAAAATTTAAAAGTCAAATTTTGGAATCAATTCTTTAAAAAACTATAACTTGGGAAAAAGGATTGGGAATTTTAAAGAGTGTTTCATATTCGGAAAGCTCATTTCATGTAGATTTTTTTTCCCCAAGCACTTTTTTATAGGTTATAATTTTATGAGTATACGGGGCCAAAAATAAAAAAAGTAGTTTATTTAGAAACCCCCAAAAATTGGGTAAATTATTGAACGCCAAAGGGGCCATATGGGTGGGGTTTTTTTTTAAAAAATGGCAAAGTTAAAAATTTTCCAAAAATCTCGAAACGATTCCTACCCATTAATTGATTTTTGCTCTTTAAGTCCTGTAAA
>JAHBCN010004023.1:0-68253 GCA_019359885.1 Listronotus oregonensis
CCTGTAGCCGCAGAACAGAAGATGGCCCATGGCTATTTTTTATAAATAGTAGACATATGTGGCGTTAATTCCTATATTATGTTTAATTCTATACCGACAAATAATTGGACTAGATTCAAGTTTATAGAAACCCTGGCAGATGAACTAGTTTCCGCACATTTACATAGAAGGTTTGAAATGCCAACCATACAGAAGGCAACTGAAACAACTGATTGGAAGTATTCTTGATGTTCCGGAAAATAAGGCCCATGATGAAGAAGAAAAGCTTGAAACAAGAAAATATTGCCACATCTGCCCATCCAAATTAAGAAGAAAGACTGCATATTTATGCACCAAGTGCCAAAAACCCGTTTGCTTGCAGTGTTCTCGAAAAATTTGTAAATTGTACCAGGGCGGAGCAAGACTAATTTTTTTATAGTCTATGTTTCTGATTTGCAGGTTTTTTTGTAGAATTTATAATTTCCGTTTTTCAATTTTTTTTATATAAAATATCTTTATTATTAACGGTATATTATGTTAATTTGCATTTGTTTGAATTTTTTTTAAATATGCCTTATTTTATTTTGTATAACAAGAAATTTATTAAACTTTAATATTTTTATTTTAACACTTGGAAATTTGATTGTTTTTTTTTCAATAAATTTAAAAATACAATGACAATGTTGTTTTATTAATTAAAAAATGTTTTTACAAAATATTTTTTAATAGCTTTAAAAAAAGCTTTTTTTAGGTAGGAGTCTGTCAGACTCATGGTCACCATTTATGTAATTAAAAATAGGGTCACCACTTAAGGGTTAAGTCAATGTTTTAAATTGAACTGCGAGCTATAGCGGGGCGAGATATAGTTTGTTAGGTTGTTCATGTCTTTTTTATCATTTATGGCTTTCTTGTTCTTTTTTTAAAATCGCATTTATTTCTATGAATACTCTTTATCTTTTGGTGTGGTTCTGTTTTAATTTTGTTTTTTTTTTCATTATAACAAAAGTATGTTCTGTCGCAATTTTATGGTTAGTTTGGTTAGGCAGGTTGGTTTTTAGTCTGTTTTTTAAATATTGCCTTGTTTAAAGGGTATTTATTATTTAAAACTTTCGTTCATAAAAATTAGAAAAATCATTTTAAATGTATAAATGCAGTTTTATCTAAAACACTCTAGAAATAATTTGGTGATGTGATTAAATATGTAGAGATAATCATTACGCAGCTCCACAAAAAAAAATCAAGAAATTTTCAACTAGAATTTGACATAATGACTATAAGTTTTTGGGGTCGCTAAAACCGAATCCAAGCTTAGAATTGCAACATCACGTCAGGTTTTGTTTTTAATTGCAAAAACCTTGAATTTAGGTTTAAGGTATGACCTACTAAGTAGAATATCCTCAATAGTTCTAAAAAAAACCATACAGAAAATTTTAAAGCTGCTTAATAGGATAAAAGAACTACGGATGTGACCAGTGTGATTTTAACTTCACATTTAGGTCTAGATAGATATGATTAAAAGATGATGATGATTTATAAGAGAAAGTAATATAACTTAAATTTAAAACCTTAAAAAAAAACGTTTTTTTTTGTTACATAAAATTTTGTATACCTCAAAAATGTGATTTTAACAAAAAATTTTACTGCAGAGTGGTAAAATTGGTAATTTTTTTTTTGTTAATGTGATTTTTGTCGATTTTTTAATATAAAATATTCGTTTTATTTATTTATTTTTAACTCACTAAAAATTTGCAAAATTAAATAAAAGAAAAAAATTTATTTAAATATTTTTTTCAGGGATACATTAAAAATCCCAAAAATTTCTGTTACTTGATTATAACTTGAAAAGTATAGGGTTTATAATATAAGTAACAAAACCTTAATAAAAGACATTCTAAAAATACATATTGTAGCACTTTTAGTTTCTAAAATATAAGAGATTAAATTTTAAAAAAAAATGGTTAATATACCAAAAACTATAAAACTTACACAAAATTTTATATTATTAAAAAAAGCTGTTCAAATTGTCTATCTAAAATGTAACTAAAAAAATAAACGAAAATATGATTTTGACCAAAAATTTTAATTCAAAACGGTAAAATAGGTAATTTTTTGTTAATGTGATTTATTTTAATAATTTCTATTTCACATTACTCAAATTTACGAAAAATAATAATTTTAATTTTTTTTTCAGGATTATACTTTAAAAAAATCCGGAAAATTCGTTTTTTTTCTATAGCTCCAAAAGAATTGAGTTTATAAAAAAAGTAGTGCAACCAAAGTTAAGAATTTTGTTTAAATACATATAATATTTTTTGGTATAAAAGATTTTGTGTACTTCGTTAAGTTTTTAAAATATTAGGCATTTAAATATAAAAACATGCTTAATATCTTAAAAACTATTAAAAACCCATAAAACAAAAAATTAAACTATTAAAATTGTCTTTATTTAGGGTTATATGGACTTAATAGGATATAAACAAAAATCTTATTTTAATTAAAAATTACTTACTTACGGTCAACTAAGAAATTGTTACAAAAACTATTTTCATTAATTTTTTTAAAAACAGCAAATAGTGATTACGGCTAAAAATTTGCAGCTGTTTTATTTATAAAGTTGAAAAAATAGAAATTATTTATTTTAAATATAAAACGTGTTCCAAAAAATGGTAATATTTTTTTTCAATTAAAAATTTTAAAAATTTCTAGCGATCCTACTTATAAATTTAAATAGATAAAAATTTGGTAAAAAATATATATAAAACAAAGTAGATTACCATATAAATGCTCGGGGTCTTTCAAAAAAATAATAATTAATTTTTTATTTAAAATTTTAAAAAATTCTCACAGTTTTTTTATAAATTCAACAAGATAAACAATTGGTCAAAGATATATTATGATTAATATATTTTTTTTTGTTTAAATAATACAAGGTGTTTATGAAAATTATAAATTATTTTTCTAAAAATTTAAAAATAATTTTTTTATTTTAAATTTTTAAAATTTTTAGCAACTGAATTAATGTGTTTTAAGTAATAAAAATTTAGTAAATGGTATATATGCTAATGTCAACTAATTTTATTTATATTTTAATTATACGGTGTGTCTCAAAAATTTAAATTAACTTTTTTATGGTTAATTAAAAAAAATCCAGTGACTTCATTTATGAATTAAGAGAAACACTTGGTGGTATATTATTACTAAAATATATAATCAAAATATAAAATATAATAATTGAAATTATACAAGGTGTACTAAAAATTTTGCGAATTTTTTTACCACCATTTTAAATACTTTGTTGGTGTGTTTTTACTCTTTTCGTAATGTTTTTATATATGTATATATATATATATATATAAAATTAAAAAAAAAACACATTTCTTTATGGCACCCTGTTTACTCAAAGGCCACTTTTGATACCCTAAAATGTCATTATAAGTTAAAAAGCTTTCATAAAATTTGCTATCTGCATTCTAAATTACCGTGCCAAAATGACAGCTGTTAAATTTTGACACTTTTGACATGTCACAAAAGGTAAAAAAGAATATTTCTTGATTTTATAAAGGGCTAATTTTAGAAGTTTATAGAGTATGACTAGGGCTAGTTGTGGTTAGTTTATTGAGTATGACTAGGGTTAGAGCAACTAACAGCTATTTATGTCATCTAAAGTGCCTTGCAAAATTAGGTTCAAGCTTAAAAACGGCGTAAATAGAAATAAAAGGAAAATCCAAAATTCACAAAAGGAACAATATTGTATTACATGTAAAGTATGTACACACCGAAAAAACAAACATTCGTTATTTTTCACTTTCTTTGTTTGTGTTTTTTTTGTTAGCTTTTTCTGTCTACATAGCGCAACCAAATGTTTGTTTACTCTTGTTTAACTAGTTGGAATAGTTATGGACATGGATGACCATAAAAACAAAAATTCTCTTTGATGTACCGACGTCCACTGGAACATGAGTGAACAAGAACAAACAAACGCTTGTTCGCCGTTTTAACTCTCTACACTGAAGAAAAACGTTTGTTCGCTGATGTTTGTTCTTGTTTGTTTTTCCGGTGTGTACATACCTTAATAGGTCATTTGTTCTTATGCTACCTCATCTAAACTTGTTGCCAGACTTGTGCTATTTAAAATATTTGGCTTTTAGGTTTGCCGATTTTTATCTTGTTTACACAGTGTTCACCGTCTACGCTTACTCTCAGTTCCTAAATAGACGATACAATTTTTTAAACAGTTACATTGAAAAATTAATGAATAAAAAGCAGTTGCCAGAAAACCTGATACTAAGAAATATAAAACGAGTGGAAAAACTTGTTAGGCATCTGTATGAGTTAGTGGAAGTTCTTAATAAAATTTTTGGTTGGCTTATATTTTTAAGCCTGCTATATTCATTTTTTGCTTGTTTATATTTACTAAGTTACATAACATGCTACCACAATGGGCCAGCATTTGATAAGTGGCACATGTATGGCACTTTTCTAAATACTTTTACATTCACGGTAAGTTTTATAGCTTATTTATAAAGCGTATACATTTATTATTTTTAAATGATAAAACAAGTTAATAATAACAGTAGTGCTTTCGACCCTTGGGTAGGGTAGGCCTTTGCCTCACTTGGGCAGCGCATGCGTCATATTTCATAATCTTTGGCGAGCCTCTTATTATAAACCCACGTCATAGACCTACGTCACAGATATTTAGCGCTAAGGATCTACGTCACAGATGGCGCTCGGAAATAAAAAAGCTGATCTAATAATAAAAAAGTATACAAAACCGTAATTCTTTTAGGTAAATCATTAGTAGTTTAGCAGCAGTCATAAAAAATTTTTATCTCTCTACCATAAAAGCGTTTCCAACTCAAGAAGAGTATTGCATTTAGGTAAAAATTTTATAACTTAAATTAAAGATTTTAATAAAACTTATAATTTATGTCCTATAAAATTTTTTGTAATTCTTAAAGGTTTTGAGTTATTAATTATGGAATTTTTTTTTCTGACTTAAAAATATTCTGTAAAACCTATTTTTTAAATTGTAAGTCGAAAATTATTGCATTTAGGTAAACATTTTATATAACTTAAATTAAATATTTTATTAAAACACATAATTTATGTCATTTAAAAATTCTTGTAACATTAAAACTTTATAAGATATTAATTACGAAACTTTTTTCGGGACTTAAAAAATATTCTACAAAACCAATTTTATATTATAAGTCGTTGCATTTAGATAAAAATGTTATATTACGCAAATTAAAAATTTCAATAAATTACATAATTTATGTTATATAAAAATTTTTGTAACATTAAAACTTTATAAGATATTAATTACGAAACTTTTTTCGGGACTTGGTAAATATTCTACAAAACCTATTTTTAAATTAAAGTCGAAAAGTATCGCATTTAGATAAAAAATTTATATAACCTAAATTAAAGCTTTTAATAAAACACATTTTATTTTTTTTTGTTTTTCAAATAACGGTACTGTATTTCCAAATAACAGCACTGTTTTTCAAATAATAGCATTGTTTTTCAAATAACGGTACTGTATTTCCAAATACCAGCACTGTATTTGCCTGTACTTGATTACCTAAGGGTGTTAAGAGTTGTTATTGAACCGGTCGACACCTACCTCCTTGGATGTATCTTTCCCTTTTATATCTGGTACCGGTTCCTTAGTCATCGATACATATGACGTACCCTGTATCTGATGATTTTAGCCTAATGCTAAGTGTTGGATTTTAATAATAAACATGGTTTTCATAAAAGGGTACTATACCAATAATAAATTTAAACAACTAATATGTTTTAACATCCTGAATCAGAATAAAAATTATTTCGATCGGTTAATAAATAAAAAAGTAATACATAGTGTTGTCAAAAAGGCTTTATACCAATATTTAATTTAGACGACTAATATATGTATTTTACCATTCCAAATTATATTAAAAAATAATTATTTTTTAGCTCACGTCGTTCGCAATTACCGATTAGTGTTTGTCTAATACGGGGAGGTTTTTGTTTGTTTTCTTTTTAAATAACTCTTGTATAAAGCCTTAATATTGTCACCGAACTTTTTCGCAGTGATTGTGCATTTTTTTGATTGAATACATGCAAATTGGTTAGTTTTCGTGTTGTTTGATTGAGCATCATTTACATAGCTACTGTTTTTTACAAGGTAATGTATATCGTTTAATTTTTTAGTTGTGGTTTAAACTTGCTCTTTTTAAGTTTATTAATCAAATATCTAAAGTCTATTTTTCGACTTATAATTTAAACACATGAATGGGTAACAGACGTCAACGCCATCTACTGACCAAAGGGCGAAGCATACTCCTCTCAACTTACGGTGTCACAGACTTGCCGAGCTGAAATAATGTTACAAACATTTGGAAATGTATGCCCAATACTTGTACGGACTATTTATTAACAATAGTGTAGTTAATTTCTTAACTAACTTTGTAGAGATTTCACCTAACGACATCTTGTGACCGGTTTCGATCTATATCAGATCTCATCAGACAAGCTAGTCGAAGGTAAAAATCTCTAAAAATCCAAATACCTTATTCAGTACGCATTGAAACACATGAATGGGTAACAGACGTCAACGCCATCTACTGACCAAAGGGCGAAGCATACTCCTCTCAACTTACGGTGTCACAGACTTGCCGAGCTGAAATATTGTTACAAACATTTGGAAATGTATGCCCAATACTTGTACGGACTATTTATTAACAATAGTGTGTGTAACATGTGTTTCAATGCGTACTGAATAAGGTATTTGGATTTTTAGAGATTTTTACCTTCGACTAGCTTGTCTGATGAGATCTGATATAGATCGAAACCGGTCACAAGATGTCGTTAAGTGAAATCTCTACAAAGTTAGTTAAGAAATTACTACACTATTTTAATAAATAGTCCGTACAAGTATTGGGCATACATTTCAAATGTTTGTAACATTATTTCAGCTCGGCAAGTCGGTGACACCGTAAGTTGGAGGAGTATGTTTGCCTTGGTCAGTAGATGGCGTTGATCTGTTACCATTCATGTGTTTCAATGCGTACTGAATAAGGTATTTGGATTTTTAGAGATTTTTACCTTCGACTAGCTTGTCTGATGAGATCTGATATAGATCGAAACCGGTCACAAGATGTCGTTAGGTGAAATCTCTACAAAGTTAGTTAAGAAATTAACTACACTATTGTTAATAAATAGTCCGTACAAGTATTGGGCATACATTTCCAAATGTTTGTAACATTATTTCAGCTCGGCAAGTCTGTGACACCGTAAGTTGAGAGGAGTATGCTTCGCCCTTTGGTCAGTAGATGGCGTTGACGTCTGTTACCCATTCATGTGTTTCAATGCGTACTGAATAAGGTATTTGGATTTTTAGAGATTTTTACCTTCGACTAGCTTGTCTGATGAGATCTGATATAGATCGAAACCGGTCATAAGATATCGTTAGGTGAAATCTCTACAAGGTTAGTTAAGAAATTAACTACACTATTGTTTATAATTTAAAAATAGGTTTTGCAGAATTTTTCCAAGATCTGAAAAAGTTATATAATTAATAGCTCAAAACCTTTAAAGGTTACAAGAAATTTTATATGACATAAATAATGTGTCTTATTAAAATCTTTAATTTAAGTTATATAAAGTTTTTATATAAATGCAATACTTTTCGACTTATAATTTAAAAATGGGTTTTGTAGAATATTTTCTAAGTCCCGAAAAAAGTTGCGTAATTAAAATCTCATAAAGTTTTAATGTTTCAAGAATTTTTATATTACATAAATTATGTGATTTATTAAAATTTTTAATTTACGTTAAATAACATTTTTATCTAAATGCAATACTTTTCGACATATAATATAAAAATAGGTTTTGTAGAATATTTTCCAAGTCCCGAAAAAAGTTTCGTAATTATAATATCTCCTAAAGTTTAAATGTTACAAGAATTTTTATATGACATAAATTATGTGTTTTATTAAAATATTTAATTTAAGTTATATAAAATTTTTACCTAAATGCAATACTTTTCGACTTATAATTTACAAAATAGGTTTTACAGAATATTTTTAAGTCAGAAAAAAAATTTCCATAATTAATAACTCAAAACTTTTAAAAGTTACAAGAAATTTTATAGGACATAAATTATAAGTTTTATTAAGATCTTTAAATTAAGTTATAGAGTTTTTACTTAAATGCAATACTCTTCTTGAGTTGGAAACGCTTTTATGGTAGAGAGATAAACATTTTGTATGCCTGCTGCTAAACTACTAATGATTTACTTAAAAGAATTACAAAAAGTAACTTATTTTTTAATAAACAGGTCAATAAACTAAGCTTAAAAAAAGTTATGCCATCTAAAACAATATGGTTTTAGTAACAAGTGGGTTACAATTTCATACAATAAAATAAATTTGAAAGAAAAATAAAAGTAAACAGCAATAAAAAATAATTACGTTTTATTAAAAAAAAAAAAAAGAATAAAAGATTTTTTTTCCGCAAAGTTGGCGACATATTAGCTGTTTGGTAGCTTCGAGGGAATTATCCATTACTACCTGCATTACTAAAAAGTAAAAAAATATTTAATTGTAGCGCCACTGAGATTTCTCAAGATCAAAAGAAAGTGAAGACTACGTCTTTGGCCGATAAGTAATGGCCACCATTTTCTGGGACAGCAAAGGTTTTTCTCTTAACCGATTTTTAAGGGGAACGATTTACCTTTAATGCTTTTATTGTTCTGGTTGCGCACTATAAAAGTTAGACCTATATTTCGTGAAAAAACAAGGAATCGTTTAATCAAGAGTGTCATTTTGCTGCAAGATAACGCATGACCTCAAACTGCCCAATTAATTATAAATGCTTTTAAAAAAATGCATTTAAAGTTTCTTTTCCGTCCACCCTATAATTCGTATTTATCACCATGTGCTTTCCATCCCTCTGGTCTGCTAGGTAAAGTTAAAATTGCAACATGATGATAATGTTGTGCATAGAGTGCTTCACGACCAACTAAAAAATGTAACCAAAGTGGCATTTTTAAATTTCCACAACGATGGCAAAAGCGCGTGGACTTGAAAGATAAATGCGTAAAAAATAATATAAAAAGCCTATACTTATTGCAGTTAAATAAAAAGTGGCAGTCTAATTCTGCTTTATATTTGAGCCCTTATTTTATCTAGACATTTTCGGTTAAAGAAAATGCCCCAACATTGAAATCTCTTTTAAAAAATCTGGCATTTTCGTCGATAAATTGGGACCTGGCATAACGTGATATATTCTACTTAAGTTCAGGTGAGTCCTGCCTGAATTGCGACATAAAGGAAATGTTCTGAACCACTAGGTAAATTACTCAATATGTAAAGTCTATACGAAGTCAATTCGAACAGCATAAAAACTGAAACGCCGGTTAGAGGCGACATGTTCTTTATAAGGCATGGGCGTGCAGCATTTAACATAAAATAATGAAAATTTATTCTCATTATTTATAGTTACGCGGACTCATTTTTTTTAATTAGTAGGTATTATATAATATAAGAGATATATAAGAAAACACTCACCCGTTTATGATTTTATTTTATTTCCTATAACTGATGCAAACTCTAAATTCACTATCCGAATTTTCAGAGCTTGAATCAGAATTTGGGTTTATAATAATGGGGTCAATTGCCGGTAAAATACAATATTCATTTTCTTTCACTATGACATGCTGAACACATTTGATCCATATACCACTGTCATTTACTTCATTAACAACTGCACTTATATTTTCTAGTACGAAAGCACAGTCAGTTGGGGATTGATTATATTTCCTTAGTTTGTTCTTGACTGCAGCCCAAATCATCTCGATGGGATTAAAAACGCAGTAATAAGGGGGAATAAAATAGTATGACCATGTGCTTCGCATAATTTGTCGATAACATATTTCTTTTTAAAGTTCTCTTTTTTTATAGCTTCCGATAACACCTTTTTTGTAGACTTTTGAGTAATTTCCATGTTTTTACTTTTCATAAATTTAAGGATATCATCCTTCTTTGTTTTGCTATTGGGAACTTTGTTGTCTAAACGTGAATGATAAGACGCATTGTCCATAACAATGACAGAATTTGGAGGCAGATTCGGCAGCAACTATTCAATAAACCACTTTTCGAATATACTGGCGGTCATATCTTCATGGTAGTCAGCCGATGAATTCTTTATATTTTTAGCTGACAATAATAAAGCGTTAGGAACAAAACCTTTATTGCTGCCTGCGTGTAATATAATTACTCGTTTTCGGCGAGAACAGGGTGCCTTTAGTGTACACTTATTACTATTATCCACCCAACCATATTTAACAAGATCATGTGTGTCCAACCAAGTTTCGTCCAGGTACACTATCTCCCTTTTTGATTGGCGATATTCCTTAATTTTACGTAAATATTCTTGCTGCCATGCTACGATACGAAACGATTCCATTATAACCATCCTTTGGTTTAATTTTTTGTACTTAAAGCCGCAATCTAGCAAAATATTCATAATCTGGGTAATCCCGAAACTTATCCTGAATCATTTCTAATGTCGGGACTTTGTTTTCTTCGTAAAATTGATAAACTATTCGGCGTATAACTTCTTTATCGCCATTATCAACTTTTATAAGCTTCTGGTTAGCTCTTTTTCGCTTTACGGAATGGTCGATGGTATCTCCTTCTCCAATAACTGTGTAAATTATAGTAACAGCAAGTTTAGTGAGCTCACAAATCCTTTTTAAAATTTTTGTTTTGTGATGCCCCACGATTTTCACTTTTTAAGCAAGTGTAAATATTTAAAATAAGTTTCTGTTCTTGAACATGTAAGTCCTTATTTAAAAATTCCGCCTGCTCCGTCATGAAATCGGCTTCTACATTGTCCGTTTTATTATCAGAAACATCAAAAGGTCTCCACAATGCCACCTTGATAAAATATTTACATGACAACAGTAAAACAACAAATATTAACAACGATAACAGTAACAACAGAAATAACCACGCTAACAATAACAAAACAATTTAGAAAAATACGACACTCTTAGACACTTGCTAAAATTTAAAAGAACGAAGAATAAACCAATTTCAATTCCTTATATTTTGATCGACAAGTCATCACAAGCACAGCACTAATAAATTTAGCCGACAATGCAAATGCAGGTGCCTACAGCGGGCCAGACATTTTTTGATATTCTTTTATTTTTGTGTCCATGAAACATTATTTGACCGATTAGAAGCGGCTGTGCATGCAAAAAAATATTCATATGGGGTCTAACCATCATAAAGTTGGGTCCAGTTGGGTCATTTTTATTGGGGATTTTTTGGTGAATTGAGCAGTCCCGGTATGTGAGTCTTTTATTTTGCTGTTCGGATTGACTTCGTATTTACTATAATAATATGATAAAATTGTCGAATCCATATCTATTTCATTTAACTAGCATTTTTATGTTAAAGTTTAGACGCTTGTGTAACCATTGTTAAACAGTGTTGACCGAAATGTTATAGGACCACCTTTCCAATTATTTAAATTGATATTTTTAAACGTCAAATATTTAGTTAAGCTAAAGGAAAAAACAACTGCATCTTTGTTTTGTATGCTTTTTAGCTAAATATATTTTTAACCCTATGGTATCAACCGATTTATCAACAGACAACAAAAAAAAATAGTCCAAGAGCTTATGACGCAAGTTTCATAAAGTGTTTGATTCAGGTAGAAAATTACATAGTTGCCTGGAAAGAATAAATGAGTAAGTAATCGACTGATTACCTGACTTAGTTGGGTACACCAGACCACAGGTGAAAAAAATTTTGCCAAAAAACGTGTTGAATTTAAAAGCCAACAAAGATTGTTCAATAGTTAAATTGATTTCAAGCAAAAACTAAAAATAGCAATTACCCTGATGGGGCTTAATTTTAAACCAAACCATCTAAAATTACTCTTAAATAATAATGACGCCCTAATTATATGCATTAAAAAATATTTTTTCCGGGGTTTAACACTTGGCACTCGGCCTTGTTGGTTGCTAAACACGTAATCTTGAACTGGCTGTTGATACTATAGATATATAAATATCCCGAAGAAAAATGAAAATATTAGTTTCTGTTATTTGTTAACATTTATAATAGATGATATCGATGAATTATTTTTTTAATTTTATTGTTAAAAAATACTTGTTACAATAAAATATAATTTTTAAAACATATAAATTTTTAAACATATTCCTGTAAAAATGTAAATATATTTTTATTGTTCGTTCTTGTCGAAACTGCTATTAGATTTTTTATCCTTACAAAAAACACCACCACAACCTATTTTATTCTTATCGAAATTTTTGTATTTATTTAAAGTATTTTAAATTTAAGAAAATAAAATATATAAGATTCTTTTAAATTATACTAAATTATTTAAAACGTAAATAAAATATTAAAAACATGGTCGCAATCACAAAGCACATGGATTGTAGTTTATAACACTCACTAAAAAATATAAGTATAGTCTGTCTCAAAGTATACCGTGTTAGCTCTTGCCTTCATTTATGGATTATACCTGCCGACAGCAATAAAACTGCGGATAGGTAGGTATAAAAGGACAGAACATTAGGGACGGACTTTAATAATTGTTTGTTGTTTAATTGTTTATTTAGGTGAGTATAATCTTAAAATTACATTAAGAAATTAAATATATGCAAAGTTTTAATAAATTTATAACTGCATTATCTATACATAATTACATTTTTAATCTAAATATCTAAATCTAATTCTGTTTCACTATCAGAGTCGTCGTTGAGATTAATTACACTGGGACTTAAAGTAGGTGTAACATTTTTTGCTCTGATCTTTGATTTTACTTGGTTCCACAAATGCTCTATGGGGTTAAAGATACAGTGATACGGAGGAAGCCGTAAGACAGTATGCCCAGCCTGTTTAGCCAAATTATCACATACATACTGTTTTTAATTGCATATGAATGCAGGACTTCCAAAAGTTGCGTTTTTTTGTAACTGAATTCAAAATAAATATCATTTTCTAACAAATATTCCTGGATTTCAGTTTTCGAACTTGATGAAGCTGATGCTTTGTGTAGCAGACGGCTGTGGTAGCTTGCGTTATCAATGACAATAACACTGTTGTTTGAAATAGGTTTTAATAGATAATTTTGAAACCAGTCTTCAAAAAGTTCTGCACTTGTATCCTCATGATAATCCAAGCTAGAATCCTTAATATTCTTTGCAGACAACAGCAAGCAGTTTGGGACAGATCCATCTTCTGAACCATCGTGTATTATGGTAATGCGTTTTCCTTTATTTGAAGGTGCTTTCGTTGACAGTTTTGACTGAAATCATCCTTAATCCTTTGGATACTGTGTCGTGTGTATCGAACCATGTTTCATCAAGGTAAATTATGGATCTGTTTTCTTACCTATATCTTTTAATTTCTTGAAGGTAATTAAATCTCTAAGTGCGTAATCTTTGCGATTCCATTACTACTTGTCTTTTGTCTATTTTGCGGTATTTAAATCACATTTAACAAACAACTCTATGGAGGGTGACACGGCTAATATTTATATTGGTTTCGTCTTCGTCTAGCTTCTTTTTCAGTTTATCCAAAATAGGAATAACTCGGCTTTCATAAAGACAATATATTTTCCTTCTTATTAGGTCCTAATCACTATTGTCTATACGGTGAGATTGAAAACCACTACGTTTTTTCTTTTGTTCAATTCTTCACTAAAAATAATATCCCTTATCGATGATATTGGAGTTTTTGTTAGTAGACAGGTTTCTTTTAAAGCTTCTTGTTTAATTAGACCTCTACTGATTAAAGTTTCATACACATTTTTCACAACCTGTTTTGCATCTAATGACAAATGATTACGACGCGACATAGTTCTATTCTCGTAAAACAACTTTTGCGAAGCGCACAGTAAAAACGGTTATTTAATACTGCCACTAAAATATTAGTCAAAATATTTATATGTCCAATGGTTAATACTCAAGAAATACCTGGCCCACCCCTGCCCTTATGAACAAATGGGTTTACCCAATAACAACAGGTAATAAAATCGTTAAAGGTTTATTGGGGTATGGTCCGTCGAAAGCCATAACGATATCCTTTGAGACAGACTATACCCATCATACCCTACAGCCAGTACAGATAATCAGGATAACGTGACCAGTAGCCAATAAGAGCGTAAAGTGCCACCAAGCTACACCTATGATCGTTGCTCACGCTATAATCATTTAACCGGGATTGAAACACTTTTTTTGTATTTTTAGAAATACAACTTCGGGGTGGTTTGGTTAAAAATTAACC
The DNA here is from genome assembly GCA_019359885.1 of Listronotus oregonensis. Lineage (NCBI taxonomy): Eukaryota > Metazoa > Arthropoda > Insecta > Coleoptera > Curculionidae > Listronotus > Listronotus oregonensis. Next base: position 14,298 of record JAHBCN010004023.1, read on the forward strand.
CCATCTGAAGTGATTGTCATGTTTAGTTTTTATATTATAGTATTTAACTATCGATTTATCTCAGTTTTTTTTTTGTACCAAACACATTTTTTGGCAATTTTTTTTATACCTTTCCTATATGCGCAGTAGCTGGTGTTCCCAGGTGGGTCAGGCAATCAGTTAAATACTTTCTTACCTATTCTACCAAGACAACTATGTGAAATTTCTACCTAAATTAAACACTTTATGAAATATGTGTAATGAGCTCTCCGTCCGTTAAAATCCATATTGTTTTTAAAAATGAAAGAAGAATAAAAGAAAAATTTATTTATTGTTCTTTTTTTTTAATTCCCCATCTTAATTTACGTATGCTATGACTTGTTTGTCTCCAAGAGTCACTAACCTAAACATTACTTTAGCTTACATAATAATGAAAATTCCGAAAAAAATACTAATTGTCAAATAAGGTTTTTAAAGATTTCCTATTTAAAGGCTTGATAGGCACAAATTAACAAATATCAGTGTGTCCCAAATTGGGCCTACATGTAGTGGTAACTCGGGAACCATTAGAGCTACAGTGTTGGTTAAATTAGGAAAGTTTTAGACAATTTAATGGCAAAATTAAATCTGTTTTCAGATTTTATTTATCTTTTATGGTTTTGAGATAATAAAAAAAAAACAAAATGGTGCATTTTTAACTTTTGCCTGTAGCTCGCAAACAACCAATTTTACGGTTTTAAGATTACTACATTCTTAGAACACTTTTTTAAGAAGAATTTAATTTAAGTAAAAATATTTTTTGAACTTTATTTGTTTTTGAGATATTTACCCAAATTTTGGATTTTCATACGGACGCCATATTTGATTTTTACATTTTTAAAAAAAGCGCTTTAAGAGCTTTTCATTGATGTATCACAAGTCTAGGTATTCAGATTACTTAAGCTCTAAAAACGATATTTTTTGTTTATTTAATAGTAGGCTTAGACTAGACTGCGTCATGGCCGCCCCGTTTCATAAAAAATAATGATACGCATTCGGTGCGGCATCAACCATAGAAATTTAATATTCTTGGTGATGAACTTGTTACCCTATGGATCTTTTGTGAAAGCGAAATTTAAAACTTATACAGAAAAAAAGTGATGCTTTTTGCAAAAATTAATACTTCCTAATATTACCTTAAACTGATAATAATTAAACACAACTGTAAAACAAAAATGTATCAGTAAACAAGAAAATTAAATCGCAGTACATGTCTTCCCCCATTTTCCACACATTTCTCGCATTTTTCCAACACCTTGCGGGTTACTCGGCGTAACGTGTTTTGGTTGATGGAAGCAATCATATCCCGTACCCTGTGTTCTAGTTCCAGCCTAGTTTCGGGCGGAGAAAACTCGTACACCTCATTTTTTGCGTGTCCAAATAGGTAAAAATCAGGGGGTGTTATGTCCGGTGATCTAGCTGGCCAAGCAATTGGCCCATTATTAGAGATTATGTTGTCATTACAGGTATTTCTGAGGGCCTCCATCACCTCCCTGGTACTGTGCGCTGGACATCCGTCTTGCTGGAACCACAAATTATTAATTTCATTTGGCAAAACTGTATTTCTAATGGCCGGTAAAATCTGTTCTTGCAGGAGTTGCAAATACCTATCTCCATTCATAGTTTCTTCAAAAATAAATGGTCCAATTAAACGGTTGTCTAAAACAGAAAAATTAATGTTTTATCTAATTGTGAGACGTAAATTAAAGGTGCATTTTAAATTACCTATGATGCCACACCAGACATTAAAGCCAAACCTTGTTTGTAGCCGTCTTTCTTCTAAATTATGTGGATTTTTTGTATCCCAGCAGTGATAATTGTGCCTATTAAAAATTCCACAATTTGTAAATCGGGATTCGTCTGTCCAGAGAACCTTGGATTGGAAATTGGGTATCTGTTGACATTTAGTAATAAACCATTGACTAAAGGTGATTCGTATATTGAAATCATTCCCCTGAAGACCCTGGACAATACGTGGTTTGTATGGATGAAAACGGTGTTTTTTTAAAGACCGATGCACAGATGATTTAGAAGTTGTTGTCTGTTCTTCTATTTTTTTAACCGATGTTGTGGGATCATCTCTAACGTTTTCCATTATAATCGCCTCTCTTGCTTCATTATTTTTTGTATAAGTTTTGGGATTCGAATTCACAAAAGATCATAGGCTAACAAGTTCGTAACTAAGAATCTAAAATGTCTTTGGTTAGGTTGTTGCCGCTCCGGAAATTGTTCCTCGTATGCAAGTGCTGCAGCTTCTGTATTTCTGTTGGATTTAAAATAAATTTCTAGCATATCCACCTTTTCATCATTGGAATAATTAAGAGCAATTATTGTAAATACTTAAAATAATCAAAACGAATTTTTGTTGAAGGCGTTTTTAAACGAGAAATAAGATGCACGCTAATTTTGACATTTACATTATTTAAATTATAAGATGCGTATCATTTGTTTTTTATGAAGCGGGGCGGCCATTACGCAGTTTAGTCTAATCTACTATAATACTATTAAATTAACAAAAATGATCGTTTTTAGAGCTTAAGCAATCTGATAACCTAAACTTGTGATACATCAATGAAAAGCTCTTAAAGAGCTCTTTTTAAAAATGTAAAAATACAATATGATGTCCGTATGAAAATCCAAAATTTGGGTAAATATCTCAAAAACAAATAAAGATAGAAAAATATTTTTACTTAAAATAAATTCTTTTTATAAATGTGTTTCTAATAATGTAGTAATCTTAAAACCGTAAAATTGGTAGTTTGCGAGCTACAGGCAAAAGTTAAAAATGCACCGAGCTCTAATGGTTCCCGAGTTACCAATACATATAGGCCCAATTTGGAACACACTGTATTTATGGCCGAGCCGTTGGATATCTACGATTTTATGAAATTTTTGTTACAGAAGCAAGGAGTTATCGATTTTTTAATACGCGTTTGTAAAACATTAAATTGTACTAAATGTTATTTTAGAATCCTTAATACGACTGTTTCAATGCGTTATACCTCAAGGCTAAAGTTTAACTGCCTATCGAATGCTACTAAAAACTTAAGACTCGCGTCTAGAGAACTCCGGATATTATGGCTGGTAAGCTTCGTGACAGTGTTGATACATGAAACATGCTTTATTATGCAGAGACTCGGTGCGTAATTTAAAAAGTAGGCTTTTTCTAAATTATGCATTTAATGTAAAAAAGTACCGATTTAATTTTGTACGCCTAAAATATAATTGGGAAAATTAAAAAGCAACTTTAACTAACCATAACCGACTAAAAATAAAGGCTTTTAAATTTGTCGTAATTATCCCCGCATAGAAGTTATTAACACAATTTTTATAATTTTTTATATGGTAGAAATTGTAATTTTTTTTAAAAGTGTAATTATTTATTCCCCGGCCTTTTTCTAATACGTTGTTAAAATTTTGTTTATAACATCTACAAATAATTTAGACAAATTTAAAAGCACTAAGTTCTAGTAAGTCATGGTTAGTTCTGGTTACTTAAACCGGCTTTTTATTTTCTCCAATTAGGTAAATTTTATTTTAGACGTGAAAATGCGGGGACGGATTAAAAAAGACCTCAAATTATAATATTAAGTTTATGACAGATTCGTTAGATTATATTAGACATGCCTCAACACTGTCAAGAAGCTCGTCAGCCGTAATGTCCGGGGTTTCTCTAGACGCGAGTAAACTTAAGCGCTCTATTTTACCCTACCAGTAAGCGACACAAACAAATACCACTCCATGAGACTTGGCGCGAGTGCTGAAAGGTTAATCATAAAAATATTATCACGTAAATTTCTTAAAATTTGCTGCTATTTTTGACATTCTGTGTACGCACTCCTACCGTAGGAAAGCGTATTTCTAAGGCTACTGTTTTAACAATTACAATGTTTTGAGTTTTGTTATTTTAATGAAAATATCCTTAATAGTAGTTACCATAAAAATAGTTTAAGTAAAATTAATAAACCCAAACATTAATTTATAAAAATTAATATTTTTATTTCAGGTAGGTACTGTTGTTATGGGAATAGCATATGATGGTGTAGAACAAAGCAGCAAAAAATTACCTAAAGTAGCTTACTTAGCACGAAAAGAGACGACAAATAAAGAACTACAAGAAGAATTAATTTTTTTAGCAAAATATTCCAAAGAATTAGCGCCAAAATTTAAGGCGGGAGTGTTTAAAATTAATCGATTTCTTTTGTCTACTGCATTAACAGCCATTAACACCAATTTAATGGTATTAATTCAGTTTAATATTACTTCTTCTAATGAGAGTGTAAAGAATTTAAACGAAAAGAAAACTTAAAGTGATTTAGATTTAACACACTAGACCTAAAAGTAAAAATATACAGCGCGAACTGCTTACAGAACAGTTTGCAGTTGTTTTGCAAGTCTTATGATGCATATTGTAATTAGTATATCATTCTAGCTATTTTTTTGTGGTTTACTTAAAGCTACGCTGGCCGACAAATTTTTTTTTTTTTTTGATGTAACACAAAGCTGAATAGCATATTGCAGTAGAATGGACCTATCTGAATACGAAAATGTCAAACAAAAAGTTGTAACACGTATGGTTTTTTGTTACATAACATTAAACAAACCACATATAGGTAGAACGGCACCATATAATATGTGTTTAAAAAAAATTTTACAACCTTGTATATTGATTAAATTTATAATTTATATTATATTGATATTTAAGAAAAAAGCAAACATAATAAACACATTAATTCTACTTTTTCCTTTTATGGGGTGTCACATCTTCTCTCTTCAAAAACCAACAGTAATCACACATCATGGCTGGATCCCATCGTCCTTGGTACCGAATTTCCATTGTCCTAATATTTTGATGGAACCTTTCACCCTGCTTGTCGCTGACGGCGCCCAAATTCTTAGGAAAAAATGATGAATGGAAATGAAGAAAGTGAATTTTTAATGACATTCGGCAACCAAGCGATTTATAGGAGTTCATTTACTAGTTGTTCGTAGTTTGCATCCATATTGTTGCCTAAAAATACCCTCACTACACAACTCACAAATGCGTTCCAAGCTCTAAGTTCTTGCGTGGTGAGCTTCTCTTGAAAATTAACATCATCCAGCAATTTTCTGATTTGTGGCCCAACTAAAATACCCTCCTTTAATTTGGCGTCACTTAATTGGGGAAAGACTTGCCTTAAGTATTGAAATTCGTCACTCTCTTTATTAATAGCCTTCATAAAGTTTTTCATCAGTCCCAGTTTAATATGAAGAGGAGGCAAAACCACATTTTTGGATCTAAAAGTGGCATATATTTAACATTTTGAGATCCCGGTTAAAATTCACTCCTTTCCGGCCAAACTTTTCTTACATAATGTTCATTCACTGCACGACTATCCTACAATCAAAGAAAACAGCAATATTTTGTAAATCCTCCCTGAAGTTCCAGTAAAATTGCTATAACTTTTAAATCGCCACATATTTGCCATTTATACCGGTTGTAATTTATTGTATCTAAGAGTATACTCATATTTTCATAGGTTTCTTTCATTGTAACTAAATGGGCAACTGGTATAGATGGTTTTAAATTTCCATTATGTAACAAAACAGCTTTAAGCTATATTTTGATGAGTCGATGAACAAGCGCCACTCACAAGGAGAATGTTCGATATTGAGTTCTTGCATTAAACCTTCGATATCAGTACACGCACATATCAAGTTTTGCATATTGTAAAATGCAGAAAACGTAGTCGTAAAGTCGTAATTTTTGTTTCTTTGGCTAATAAGTTCCACTCCTTAAGACGGGAACCAAAAAGTTTTGACTGTTGATTTGACAACCCCAAATCACGTACTAAATTATTTAACTCGCTTTGAACAATTAAATGTGGCTCGTCGGAACTGGGTCCTGAAATAAAAGTAGGATCAATACATTGTTCTTCGGAGCTGCCTGATGATGTGTCATTATCTCCATTCTCTCCCAAAACAACATCTTGCCAATTTAAAAGTGCAGTCGGTACTGGTAATTCTGCATTGTGAGAAATAGGTCTTATGGCAGATGGCAAATTCGGATATTCGATCTTGCGCTTTTCTTTTTTGGAATAACCCTCAGTCTTTGTCATGCAAAAATAGCAATCGTCAAAATGATTGGTGGGTTCTCGCCATACCATTGGAACTGCAAAAGGCATACTTTTTCTCTTCCCTTTCATCCACTGCACCAATGAGACGCTACAGCTGACACAACAAACATGTGGAGCCCACTGCTTCTCTTGATCTCCGATTAAAACACCAAAATATACATGAAATAGTCTTATTTCACATTTTCAGAAAATGGCCTGGCTTGTGACTTCACCATAAATTCTCCACAAATATAACAAAACTTGTCTGGAGCAATTTTGCAACCCCGTCGCTTTTCACTCGACATTTTCGCCGTTAAAAATACTTTCTTTACTGCACAGAACTAGTCAATGCGAAACTCGAAAAAAGACTAAATAAGAGAATAAGCTTAATGTTATAAACATCCTATTTTAGGTTTTATTTCCCACTCCTTTTAAATGATCCCTCATAAAATTTAATACCTGCCAATTTAAAAGGGTCTAATGGGCCCATTGAAAACTGGACGTATTAGGGCTTCATGTATATTTTTTTTATTATTAGAAAGGCATAAGCATTACGTAAATAACAGGCTGAACTGTGTTACAAAAATTGTGTCGGCCAGTGCTATTTAAAGAACAAAGATCGTAGAAAGGGCGATTAATGAACGAGATCATTGATCGAATGAGCCCAGCGAGCGCGTTAAGGGTTGATATCATTAATCGTCCTATTAATAGTAAAGTGAGTTTCGGAGACCATTTGGTTATTAAATTGTGGAAATATATATATTTTTTTTTTTGATAAATTTTGGTTTTGGGCTGTTTTAGGCAACCAACTTGACAAATGTTTTAATGGTTGTGATTTGAATTGCGAGGTTATGAGTAGACTCAATGTTTGCTTGTGTATTTCTAGTAACCTATACCATAATAGTTTATGAACCAAAAATTATGCATTAATGAGAGCTAAATAGTTATAGATGACTTTGTATAAGTAATAATATTCATAAATAAATGATCGCCGAAAAATTTTTTAAAGATTTGTTTCCGAACCCCTATAACAATGCTTTAACTGATAAATATAGTAATATATTGGGATATATTACAAGTTAAGACAATGCTTTCAATAAAAAATTAACTTTAGTTTAGCAATTTTTAAAAAGTTTTAATTGATTTTCTGACTACAACAATCTAAATGAATACTCATTATAGAACAATAATAACAATAACCAACTTTTTTCTCAGTTGATTAGGTATAAGCTAAAATTCCAAATAAAAAAATGTCTGTTAAAAGCAAGTATACTGCATAGTAGATACTCTAAAGAACTGGATGAAAGGGTTAAATCGCAATGCTAGAAATGGGATATTATACAGGGTTTTTTTTAATAAAATCTATGATAATGTAAAGATTGGAGTAAAAATTGATATTCGGGGTTTTTGGTATGGCGGATTCGAATCTAATCTTAGTACGGCTCTTACTTCTAGGGAGAGCCACCTACACGTCTTTTTACTATTTTGAACAATCACAACTTTTTGGTACGGCCCTGTATTACATTTTAAAGTAAATTTAATAATTGTTTTGTCATTTTTACGTCAAAAAGGTATACTTGTTAAAAATTGATATGACCAACCGTTTTCGAGATATTTGGATTTAAAAAAATTACGACCCATCTGATTTTATTATAGCAAAATTTAAAAAAATATAATAAAATATATAATTAAACAATATGTGTTTTAATTTTTAATAAAATTATTGTTCTTTAATTATGTTCAGCAAAACATAAGCTATGTTTTAATATTAAAAAAAAAAAAATTGTGGACATCAGCTGTCTTGATTTTAAAGTAGCTCATCACCATCTCGATTTTCATGTCCGCACACTTTTTTGCTGCTTTTGTAACCAGTTTTACACATCTCTCATCTGACTGGGTGTGGCATGGGAATTTGAGGTAGTTAAACTCTGGTAGAGCTTTGTCTTTCAATAAAGAAGCAAAGTGTTTAGTTGGCATCTTGGACAGTAATGGCGGCGGTGTTAACTTCCAGATTGACCAATCAATTAGTTCGGTATAGTCGTTTGCACTAAAATTTATTAAAGGTACTTTGAAGTTTCTTAAATATCCTTCAGCTGATGGCTCATTTCTGGATTTAATGATCCTCCTGTAGCCAAGTTCTCTTATTTGTGGTCTCTCATCCATTATCATGGCCAACACCATATTTTTAGGGTGGCAGTGGAATGAGTTCCTTTGAATTACTGGATCAATGATTTGCTTAATATTGTCCGGTAGATGTCTAGTTATTAGAATAGAATAGAATAGAATAGAAAACTTCTTTATTTCAAATTACATTAATTATACACACTGCATAAACAACACAAAATGAAATGACTTCAGCAAAAGAAATAAGCCTAGTCTAAGTTAGGCACTAAATAATAACAATAATATATACACATCTATACAAAACATTCAACAATACAATCAGTGTCCATTATAAATATTCCTATAATTAGATTTCCAAGTAATCATAATTACCCAACCAAGTAATCATTTATTGAATAAGGCTAAGTCTAAAAGTAATTTTTCAACTTCCTTTTAAACAATCTTTCGCTCCTAGCATTTTTAATTTCGTTATCTAACTTGTTATACAATTTAATACCCATATAATATCGGCTTTTTTCAGATATGCTTAAACGGTGGATTGGGTAATTTATATTGCTTGTTCTAGTGTTATAGTTATGAGTATTTTCTTCACATAGAATGTCCTTATTTTGGTAAAAAAACAAAATAACATCAAATATATACATGGCGTAAATGGTTAGTATGCCTTTTAATTTAAAAACTCCTCTACAGGACTGTAAATATGACATTTTACATAATATTCTTAAAGCACGCTTCTGTATAACAAAAATATGTTCTATATGGGATGACCAATCCAAAAATTCGTCTATCTGAATGCCAAGGAATTTTGTACTTTTTTGGATAAAAAATTGATATTCATTAATTTTAATTAACTCTGGCTTTTCTTTTTTGTTCAACTTTGTTTTAAATAGGACAGAGTTTGTTTTATTTTCATTTAAAAGTAACTTATTGTCTTCAAACCAGTTTTTGCTCTTTATAAAAATATCTTGTTTTACCTACCTTTAAAATATAGTTTATATATATATATATATATATATATATATATATATATATATATATATATATATATATATATATATATATATATATATATATATAAAAATTTATCAAATAAGGAGTGGGGAAGTCTTGGCCAAACCAGTTAAACAACAAAGGTACTAAATTTCTTGGGTATCGGTCCAGGAGAGGGCTAATTAAAGTGAAACACTTCTTAGTTTAACGAGCTTTCGAAAATATTTATTTTCTTCCTCAGGTCTACAATATGGAAAACAAAAAAAAAACAAAAAATCAAAAAAAGGCAAATCTTTCTCAATTTTAGGTATACTTACAACTAAATGCATTATATAGAAGTTGGTAACATCAACAACAGCTGAGTTTTACAATGTATGGTAACAGGGTATCATTTAGTTTTTGAAAAATTCATATTAATGTTTCTTAATAATCAAGCTGATACATTTTTAAAATATTATAATTGTTGTTAAATGCAAGAATAGTACAGAATGGATGGATTTCTATACCACTTTATTCGTTTCAGGGTTTTTTTCTCCTTTTTTTCTAATTTAATATGTATTTATTTAGTTGTTATTTTTTGGAATGCGATTATAAGGTCTGGGCATATCTAGGTTAAAGTTAAGATATTGTTAACTTAACTGGAAGATAGATCTTTTTATGTCTGAATGTGTACGTAATGTGCAAAGTTGAAAAATTAGTGATGGTAAAAAATTATACAGTAAATATGTAATGTCTTAATGATCACGGAGCTCTCATCTCTCACATAAGAGCATGTGTGTATGTGCGTGTATATCTGTGTGAGTGTGTAGGTATACCCTTATCTGTCACCTAAGGGTAAGTGTTTGTGTGTGTGTGTGTGTGTGTGTGTATGGGTATGTGCGTAAACCATTATCTGTCACCTAAGGTTTAGTGTGTGTGTATAGGTGTATATGTTAGTGTATGTGCAACCCCTTATCTGTCACCTAAGGGTTAGTGTTTGTATGTGTGAGTGTGTGTGTGTATGTGCACGTACGTGACCGAGAAAACACAAATTATAGATTTATGATGATGTTTTGTATATTCCAGATTTTATGTTTTAATATTTACTTACAGCCCTTTGCCCAAAGCATTACCATACAATTATCCTAGAGTTATATTTATGTCCAGTGTAGCAAAAAAGTGTTAACACTAGAGGAAAAAAAAAACAAAAGAGGAAGGACCACCTTACATTCTTAAGAGAAGTTCAACTGAACATAAAGAGTGGTTACTTAAAAAAGGAATGTTAGGTTATAAAGAAGAGAAAGAAATAGAAAAAAAAATACAGATTAAAAAATCAAAAGTAATAAAAACTAAACTGAAAGACAAGGATGACAGTTTGAAAAAATCTAATGTAATATAGAGTATTCCTTGCTCTGAGTGAGATGGCGTATATATAGGACAAACGTCTAGAGTACTCAAAGATAGATTAACACAACATAAAAGTGATTGTAGATTAGGAAAAAACTCTTGTGCATTGTCTCAACATTGTAATCAACTTGGCCATATTTTTGATTTTGAAGAAACAAAAATTTTGTGTGTGGAGGCCAATTATAACAAAAGAGTGGTTCTAGAGATGTTAGAGATCTATAAACATTCTAACAGTATCAATAAAAAAACTGACATTGACAATCTAAGTGTCATTTACTCTAACTTACTCAATTTTAACCTAAAACAAAAGACAAACAATGATTCCAGTAGTTCTTTTTCAATAAGCTAAGACATTTAAACAATAACGGTTAACTTAATTAATTTTTTAATACTTTTGATTTTTTATTCTGTATTTTTTATTTCTATTTCTTTCTCTTCTTTATAACCTAACATTCCTTTTTTAAGTAACCACTCTTTATGTTCAGTTGAACTTCACTTAAGAATGTAAGGTGGTCCTTCCACTTTTGTTTTTTTTTTTCTTTTTTTCCTCTAGTGTTAACACTTTATTGCTACACTGGACATAAATATAACTCTAGGATAATTGTATGGTAATGCTTTGGGCAAAGGGCTGTAAGTAAATATTAAAACATAAAATCTGGAATAGACAAAACATCATCATAAATCTATAATTTGTGTTTTCTCGGTCACGTACGTGCACACACACACACACACACTCACACATACAAACACTAACCCTTAGGTGACAGATAAGGGGTTGCACATACACTAACATATACACCCATACACACACACTAACCCTTAGGTGACAGATAACGGTTTACGCACATACCCATACACACCACACAACACACCCCCCCTTAAAGGTGACAGAAAAGGGGTATACCTACACCTCACAGACATACACACATACACACATGCTCTTATGTGAGAGATGAGAGCTCCGTGATCATTAAGACATTACATATTTACTGTATAATTTTTTACCATCAATAATTTTTCAACTTTGCACATTACGTACACATTCAGTCATAAGAAAATCTATCTTCCAGTTAAGTTAACAATATCTTAACTTTAACCTAGATATGCCCGGACCTTATACTCGCATTCCAAAAAATAACAACTAAATAAATACATATAAATCGAGTGTTATATTAATACCTACTCACCTGGCATATCATCGATGACGAATTTTACCCGAAAAAATTATACTTTCACCCCTTATAACTGCCCCTTGTAACCACTAGGATGTCTGCCCACATGAACACATTTTAATGGAAAAACGTCTTTTAACCAAATATTTACCTCTGTCCGCCACCTCCTTTGTATTCACCCACTTGCCCGCCTTTTAGGATTTTGGTTTATTAGGTGAGTTTCTACGTACTTTTGACCCCATGAATAGTATGTGCTTACGTTCGCAACGATCTGGCTTGTGCTAGAACATCTAACCTCGAATCAGGTAAGCCTAATATTCTTTGGCTTAAACTTATCTTTAGATCTTTTATCAAATTCATCTGCGGTAAACACCTGTCCCCATCTGACAATTCCCACACCGAGTTCTTTGACTTTCTTTCAATAAAGATTGACACTATTTTTTTTTAGTTTCCATTGGCCGAAGTAATTATCCTCAAGGATTTTAATGTTTACAATAAAGACTGGTTAGGTTATACAAAAACTGACACACCCAAGATAGAGCAGCCGAAAAGTTCGCAATTAGTAACTCGCTCACCATTCTAATTATGAAACCTACCTACTTTCCTAGGGTTCCCACCCATAATTCTAACCCCTGGACCTTTTTCTTCTCTTCTGATTGCTCAGATCATGGCTTGGTCACTGTATCATATTCCATACATTCGGAGGCAACTTAATGTATACCTCCAAGCACTGTGGCACTACAACTTAGCCGATTGAGATGGTCTGGGAGATTTATTTGCCAGGGATCCTACCTGCTTTTTCATCCACCATCCCACCGATATTTTGCAAACTTACCGAAACCATTCAACCGGTCATTAGGATCTATATTTCTCATACCAAAAAGTACTCCAAACTCCAGATCAAAAAACCGTGGTTTTCTCAATCGTTATAGGTATTTTCACGGCTTCTTCTCCTTTAGCAGCTCCCAACAGAGCAACACGTAGTGCCACTTTTATGCACCCTTTTACAGTTAAACTTAAGAGGCCCAACACTTCCCACTTTGTTCGTTTCTTTAAATATTTAAATATTTAAGTCTCGTGTAAATAAACTCCTTCTTATCACACTTCAGACACCCACAGTACGTTTGTACTTATGCCTCAGCTTTCGTGGACTGTCTACTAATTAACTAAAAACTAAAACTTTTGTTTTTAGTTAACATTACACTTTTATTTTGAAATTTATGATCATTTTATAAAATTCAAAAATATATAAAATATTGATTTATAGCGACAAGGTTTTATATTCTAGTTTTACACAATATGCTGTTTTATGACACTGTTTGCAACAGTATGGGCTCACAGAGACCATTAAGCTATGTACCTTTGGCAACTTAAAGCATAATATAAATTACGTTTATAAAAGTAAGGATCCATTTAGAATAGAATAAGGCAACAAATTTGGGTTAAAAAGGGTGATGGCTTAAAAAATACAAACAATAAATTAATTTAACTCGTTTTTAAATTACTCTTACAATAACTCTTCAAAATGTAGTAAGGCTGCAAATTTTCGTATCTTGAGACTTTTGAAACTTCTTACTATAATATAAAGTCTTTGTACTGTAGCCATTCTTTCCTAAAAATAGGTATATTTGATTTTGAAAGTGTATGTAATAAAAAAATATGTAAAAGTAAATTACTTCAGTAAGCGGATCCCAAACAAACTATTACGACATATATCCGCGTTTTCTAAAACACATGATCTTCTAGGAGGTATAAAATAGCAAGAAAAACCTACACAAAATTATTGAAGAAAAAATATTATAAAGTATCTATTAGATTGGAGTAACAACCACAATTCAGAGAACATAGGTAAATAATAAAAAATAAATTAGGATCAGAAGAACCTGCTGCTTCTCCAGAAATATTATTTATTATTCTGTTACTTAGTAAAATCTTAAAGTTGCATGGTAGTAACATTCTTGTTTAATATTTAATAAACGTCGCTTAATAGTTTGCATACATATACTTACAAAAAGCAAAAAAAGAAGTCCTTAATTTTAAAAAAATATTATTCTACTAAAAATTTTATTCACACAATATTCAGATCAGAACTCCCCAGAGCACAAACTTTTGTCCATGTACAGGTTGTCCAGTTTTCGTGTGTTTTCATATACCAGCTACTTTATTAAAATATATAAAGATAGGGTTTGCGGCTTACTGCTCGATTTTTTTTTATAAAACTTTCATTGCCTTAAACAAAATATTTATAGGCCCCTCAGTTTCTGAGATTCAGGGCGTTTTTTAAAATTTGTAATTTTCGACGCTCCTCTATATTTCGATTATTTCGTAACTTATTTACCAGGTAAAAACAAATTATTATAAGGTGTTTTACGTAGAATTCACTGCCGTGGTTTTTTTTAGGAATTTTTGTTTTTGAGTTAAGTCCCAAAGTTGAATTTTTTTAAATAATATATTATTTCTTTGTCTTATTTCTCTAATTAAACACTTTTCAATTTTTTGTAAAATTAACCATTTTTCGTATATAAGTCTATGTCTGCAAATAAAACTTACAAAATTATTTTAATTATACAACTTTATATTATTATATAACTCTATTATTACACAACTAACCAAAAATAAAACAAAATCGTAGAATAATTTATTTTTATTTTATTAATTTACAAAAATTGCTCAAATTAGGCTTTGTTGTGTTTTAAACACTTTTGACACATTCCTTCAATTTTTTGCAATGCATTTAATAAAATAAGTGACCCACCCTGCAAAAGCCTAAACGCTTGATGGATATCTTCTTGAAGTTGATTTATGTTGTGATATTGTCTTTAATAAAACTGATTTGTCATATACCCTCAAAAAAAAAACAACACAGAAAGATCAGGTGATCTTGGAGGCCACCTGACAGGTCCATTGGTACCAATCCATTTTTCGGTAAATGTGGTTCTTAAATATTCTCTCACTATTTGAGAATTGTGACTTGGACAGCTATTTTGCTGTTAATACATATAATTGAAATTGGCCATTTTATCCAGGTTTGTATTTCCTATTAACGTTCTTTCAGAAATAAAATACTTAATTTAAGTAACAAAAGTAAAGCATGACACGCTTAATCCAATTCGACCTTGACGTTCTCATGGAATTATTACGTATTGGTGTGAATTAGTAAAATAAGCCTGGTCGAACCACGCCACGTTTGTTTCAAAATTTGCATTTTCCTGCAACATTTGTAGGTACCTGTTGCAAAAAACTATCCTACGTTCTGCGTCATCAGGATGTAAATGATGGATAAGATTGTATTTATATGTTTTAAATTTATGTTTTTTAGAACTAACTGTGTTCTTAATTTTTAAACCCCAACTGCATTTTTTTTTATCTTGGGACAGTCCACGAAGGCTGATGCCTAAGTACTAACATACCGTTGGTGTCTTAAGTGTGGTGAGAGGGAATTTGTTCACACGGGACTTAAATATTTGGAAATTGGGAGGAGAAGGAAAAACTTCTGCGGGCAGCGGGTTCCATAGTCTTGACACTCTAGGGATGAAGGAACGAAGAAAGCGCGAAGTTCGGGGCCTCTCTAACTGAACTGTAAAAGGATGCATAAAAGTTGCACTACGTGTTGCTCTGTTGGGAGCTGCCAGAGAAGGCCAATTCCTCTGAGCGGAAGCCGTGAAAATACATATAGAAGAGCGACAGATCCCCTACAGCTCGACGGTGGGCAAGAAGAGGAAGCCTTTCTGTGAGCGTTGGATCATTAATAAGACGAACGGCTCTTCTTTGAATGGAGTCCAGAATGCTAAGTGTTGTAGGGGACGCCATTCTCCAGACATGAGAACAATATTTTAGAGAGGGTCTGATTTGGGATACATACAGAGTGTACAGATTGGAAGAAGAGAAATATTTTCTGGCTCGGAAGAGGAATCCAAGCTTTTTTAAAGCTGCCGAGGCTATGGATGTAATGTGTTTGTGCCCCAACTGCATCATACATTCTTTTGCATGTTATTGATGGTTGTACCGTGACAGAAGCCATTATTTAATCTGCTTCTCTGTTTTACTTGTTGTAAAATTAGGCCTTTGTTTTTTAAAAGATCCGTGTTTAGTGAGATTGGCTTTGATTTTTTTTTAAATATTGCTTTATCAAGTTGTTGTCTTTCTGGATATCTAAAAAATATTTAAATATGTAATTAAAATCTAATAACAGATAACAATAATAAGTGAAACCTCTTAATTTTTATAATACATAATAATGTGACCTATCACATTCTTATATTTTTTTAATAATAACCAAAGAAATTACCATTATTTACACAATTTATGTAGTCCATTGAAAAGTTACATTGGACCTTGCGTTTTCTAGATGACGCAATTTTATTGTTGGGGTGTGTGGGGTGATCACTAGGAGCTTAACTCCAAGTTTGTAGGGTTGCCACCCTTGTCCCGCGTCCGCCATATTAGAAAAAAGGGTGCAAATGCCTTTTTTGCTATATCTCTCGAACTATACATCCCACAAAAAATTTGTAGAAACATAATTTGTAGCAAATCGCTTTGTCTACAATATAATACAAATTAAAAGTTATTAACAAAAATACTAGAAAATTTCCCAACCTATTTTCTTTCTTGTTATATAACTTCTTTATTTTTTATTTGACGACCAAATAACCTTTGACCAGTGTTATAGAGCATTTTCCAATCAACATTTTGACATATAATTTTTTTGAATTTGAGAAAATAATGGGTGTTCCAGAGCGCTCCGAAGTCGACCATGTTCTTACTACTCGCAATAATCCGGTAACTATGAAACGTCTGCCTTAATTTTTTATTTTCATACATCGTTTTTAATATTTTTCTTAACATAACTATATTATTGATTACCTAAAAATGACCCTTTTTCCCCACCACCTATAAGGTAGAGTCTGTAGGCCCGTTTTTTATGTGGTATTCCCAGTAGGCCTAATCCACGGATAACTTTCAGGTGAGATAATCTTGGAGATAATTATATTTTAACTATTATTTACATCTTTTTTTTTAATGGTCCAGGCTGCTATGCAGGATGTAATTTAATGTCGAAAGTAAAGTTTGGGGAATGACAGTAGTTAAAATCGGAGTCATTGTTGATAATTCATCTTCAAATTCATTTTGCTCCATTAATTTTGATAGCTCCATGATGTTGGTACACGTTTCTTAGGAACAATTGAGGCACACTGCAGTGCATTTAATTTCATTTGATCGAGGGGTGCTGGAGGCTTCAAAGTTTGGATTGGTATCCAAATGTTTCCATGCTTTTTCCAGCCCCAATCTTCAGGATTGCACTATTTTTCGAGCCACGACTGCACCTGGTGGTAAATTCGGAGACTGTGGAGACTCGCTGCATCTTGTGTTGGAGAAAGCGATGACAAACTAAATGTGTTCTTGGTTACTGTCTTGGCGAAGCGTTTGTATCTCATGTTATCCAGTAAATCATCTTTATTACTGCCGTATGAAGTAACGAAAAAACGTTCGCCAACGAGAATGAGCAAAGATGGATCCACTGAGGAATAACGCTGTACCGCTAGCTAACTTAGGATGTTTCTCCATAATTTTAATGAATTTCTGTTTACCCATGTTATAAGCTGCTGATGTTGTGTCACATCCTAAGAAAGCATGGAGTAACAGCAAATGCCATAAGGTCTTCTCTCCATATATAAAACTTGAAGGGCGCGTTAGAAAATATTGTAAAAAACAATAATATTTTAAGTTGTATAATAAGAAAAAAGGTAATTTTTAAGTTATTATTACTATAGTAATGTTAAGGAAAATATTAAAAACGATGTATGAAAATAAAAAATAAAGGCAGACTTTTCATAGTTACCGGATTATTGCGAGTAGTAAGAACCCGGTCTACTTTAGAGCGCTCTAAAACGCCCATAAATTCCTTAAATCTTAAAAAATTATGGGTCAAATTGTTGGTTGAAAATGCTCTATTAAATTGGTCCAAGGTCATTCGGTCGTGAAATGAAAAATAAAGAAGTTATACACCAAAAAGAAAATTTGTTGGGAACTTTTCTCATATTTTTGTTAATAACTTTTTACTTGTCATTTATTTAAAAGAAGTAAGATAGACGAAATTGTAGACAAAGCGATTTGCTACAAATTATGTTTCTATAAATTTTTTGTGGGATGCATAGTTCGGGAGATATAGCGAAAAAGGCACCCCTTTTTCTAATATGGCGGTCGCGGGACAAGGGTTGCAACCCCACAAAATTGGAGTTAAGCTCCTAGTGACCCCCATCACATATCCCATCAATAAAATTGCGTCCTCTAAAAAACGCAAGGTTAGCCCAAAAAATGTAACATTTCAATGGACTTATGGTGTAAATTTTACTAAAATTCTTTAATAAGAAGTAAAATTTCTCTCTTTAGGTAAATAATGATAATAAGAGAATACCTTAGTAAATAATAGAAGATGATTTATTTATTTTGTCAGGTTGATAACTGGAAGTTTAGTTGTCAAACTGACAGATAATTCGAAATATTTGAAAATGAGTGGAATATTACCAATATCAAAATTTATTCAAATCAGATATAATAACGCTTCAATGTTAGTAGAAAAATTCTATAACATACCTTTATTAAGAAGTTCACTTTTTTAATTAAAAATTTAATAACTATAAAATCTTATCTATTAAGATACAGCTTCGAGGCTGCGTTCACGTATTCATTAGCTTGAATAAGACAAATATACATATCGTGTTGCTCATAATTTTTGTATCTATTATTTTGTGCCATGCTGGACACTATTTTACAAAAAAAGTAAACTTTTAAATAATATGAGTTATTATATATTTTTAATGTTTAAAAAAACGTCTTTTGTGGACGTACTTTTAGCTGAGAATCCAACATAAGCAATTAAATGACCTTCTTGTATATCATCAGTAAGTTCTTTTATGATGGAGTTAAAAAAAAAATTCACAGAGTCGACAAAATGTGTTAGGATATTTAGCGTATTCAATAAGGTTAAAAAATACTTGTGTTTAATAAATATTACTAAAGTTGGGCGCAAGGTTAAAAGCACATATTAGTCCAGAAAACGAACCATTTTGCCTCGAACTTCTTTAAAATGCATAGAATGATTTAAAATTTTGACAGCAGATGGGGAATAGTCGAAAAATAAAAATCTATATCATGCCGAAGGGCGCCTTTACCTTGGGGGTGGTTGCCAAATAATCTAGGGGTGGAATTTTTTATATTTTGACCACGGGAATCAATAAAAAAATAATTTTTAAGCAAAAAATAAACTATGCATTTTTTTGTAAAATGCATGCTTTTCGAGTAATTCGCGATCGAAAGTCGTAGTTTTTCGACGATAAAATCAACGTTTTTAATCGGTTTTTTGCAAATAACTCGATAAGTATGCAATTTTTAAAAAACTGTAAATAACGAAATTTTAGCTTTAAAAAAACGAATAAAATAGTTTTTTTGTAATTGCTGTGGGACCAATACAAACCAAGTTGTGGTTTGTTAAAGGTAGATAGTTGTTATTTATCAAACCCAAAATTTTAGAGTTTTAAAGGCAAATAACACAAAATCTACGATTCTTTTGAGAAAAACTAATGATAACTTTTTTAAAGCACTTGCAAAGACTTTTTTTAGAAAAAGGTATATATCATAAAAGTTAAGTGAGTTATGATTAACATAAGGTTAGACCAACATTTTTTGAGTGCAAAAAATCTTCGAAAACAACCCCCTAACTAACACCCTAATTAAAATGAGCCGTAGCCCTTTTTCAGTTTTCTTTATCTATGTATCATAAATACATTCTAAAATTTTAACCAATTTAAATTGCTAAATTTAAAAAAACATGGAGCTGCAATTGAAAATTAAATATAAAAAATTTAATAAAAAAGTACCTTTTCTTGAAAATCACTCGAAAACTAAGAGAAATACGTAAAAATTATTTAGGTATCAAATTGTTGCTTTTTTTAAATTACAAACATTTTCCTTTTTTTAATTTACTGTATAACGCAAATTAAGTGAGATATAAACGTTTAAAACGCGTGTGTATAGACGATGTTTCAGCCCTTTAAACCCACTCCTTTAAAAAAGTAAGGGTTTTTAAGAGCTTTAATATAGCTATTGGAAAAAACTAAAGAAGTTATGCTTAAAAAAACAATTTTTTGGAGAATTTCAAATGGGATTTGATGCATTTTTTTAAAAATCCTCGGTTTTCTACTATTTTTGAAATTGTATTATTGTAAGGGGTGAATTTCAAAGAATTAAAAAATTACAAAATTAAATTAGTAATACTTTTGAGCAGTCAGATTTTTTAATTACAACCCTGTGACAATATGTTAAGTTTTCTATGGTAAACATTTTTTTTTAAATCATAAAAAGGGTTGATTTTTAAGGGTTGAAATGTACTAAATAACTTTTCAAAAAATAAAATACCTATTTTTTAATTTATGTGAGCCTAATTTTATTTGACTTAGTAGTCCAGGGAAGTTAGGAAAAATAGCGGAAATATTTTGAGCCAGCAGATATCGAGATGCGGTTTTCTGCATTGTGTTCAGGAAGGTCCCAGAAAACGACTCTAGGAAGTCTGGTTCATGCATTTTTTGAAAAATGCCTTCTGGGCTGGAAAATGCATTTTCCAATTGCATCATTACTTGCACCATTATAGGAACGACTGCAAACTCGGAAAAATCGCTCGAGAAACCTTACTCGAGGGGTTTTCGGAACTGCCGAACTCAATTCTGGCATTAGAATTACCCGGGTATGCTCGGAGGTCCCTCTGTGGGTTTGTCTGGGGGTCATTCTGGGGCGGAAATTACATAGTCCATGAAAATAGCTCCAAAATCGTTACTCAGGAGTTTTCGGAGATGTCGAATTTAATTCTGGCATTAGACATTCCCGGGGACGTTCGGGGGTGGCTCTGTGGGAAATGGTAAAGGAGAAAGTGAAAAATCACAAATTATGAAAATAATACTTATTTAAATAACAAATAGGAGCTTTTACTAATCTTGAATTATTTATTATTAACTTTAATTTTTAACCTAAATACTAAATATCTTGTTCAAACTCTTCTTCCTCTTCTTCCCGTTCTTCATCTTCTTTCCCTCCTTCATTTTCTTCCCCTTCTTCATCTTCTTCCTTGTCACAATTCTCGGCCCCATTGGAAGTTTCTTTTTGATTTAAGCAATTGCCATCGCAATGCAAGTGAGCACTCTAACCCACTTCGGCGGCACTCGCACCTTGTGCCACAGTCGGTTTGACAAGGACAAGGAATTTTGCTTAAAATTTCCTCGGGACCGGTTTCCTGGGTCATGGTGACAGGACTGAGAACACCCGGGTAATTTTAATGCCAGAATCGAGTTCGGCAGCCCCGAAAACCCCCGGAGTAACGAATTTGGAGCGATTTTCAGGCATGCTGCCATGTTTCCCCCAATTTACCCCCCGGACACCTCCACAGAGCCATCCCTGAGCACACCCGGGTAATTCTAAAGCCAGAATCGAGTTCGGCAGTTCCGAAAACGCCCCGAGTAACGATTTCCGAGCGATTTTTCCGAGTTTGCAGTCGTTCCTATAATGGTACAAGTAATGATGCAATTGGAAAATGCATTTTCCGGCCCAGAAGGCATTTTTCAAAAAATGCATAAACCAGACTTCCTAGAGTCGGTTTCTGGGACCTTCCTGAACACAATGCAGAAAACCGCATCTCGATATCTGCTGGCTCAAAATATTTCCGCTATTCGGGCGATTTTGAGTTAAATGCCCTGGACTATAGGCTTTAATATGAAAGTTTTTGCAATAAGGGGTAGTTTTCACCCCTAAAGAATAAAAACGACTTTTAGCATAATGAGATATTTTAAAAAGGAGGGTAAGTTAAGCTTAATCCCAAATTTTCTTGCAAAACACTGATAATATAAATTTTTTGGGGTAAATATATACTTTTTAAATCATATTAGGGGTTGATTTTAAAGGGCTAAAATATCTTAAATAATGTTTTAAAGAAACAAAATACTAATTTTTTAACTAACTTAAGTCAAATTTTACCTAACTTAAGCTTTAATGTATAGTTCTGTAGGTTAAATAAAGGGTAGTTTTCACCCCTAAAAAATAAAGAGCGCCCATAGGCATAGATATAGATAATGAAGAGGAGCGTAAGCTAAGCTTAATCCCAAATTGTCATGCAAATCTTTGCATTTTGAAAAAATTGCGAGGTTTTGCACTTTCTGGACTATTAGCCCAATCAAATTGTCATTCATAATAGGGCCCAACTAAGCATGAAATAGGCTATTTAGTTTTATTGTTTTATTGGTCATTAGGGTTTCTAATAACGTAATCTGTGTTCCCCACAAAATTCTGATGGGAGACTTTGACAGCCCAAAAACCACGAATTTTTGATCTTTTTTGTTTTTTCGATATATCTCGACAACTCATAGTATTATCGAATTTTTTTTTCTGTACTTTTTAAAAGCATTAAATTTTCTACAATTTTTACTTACTAAAGTTCCGTCTAACTCTAACAAACAAGCTACAGTCCGTCTGAAAATTGTCTATTTTTGCCTATCATTTTGCGAAAAATCGCAAACTCTATTAACTCCTTCATATTTCTTTATGAACTCGTCCAAAGTATTTAAGAATCATAAAATTGATTATGTTGAAAATGGTTGACTTAAAACTAGGGTTTTAGGGGCGGAGGGTGAAGGAGGAAGGGCGTAGGTAGGACATAGGGTGATGCACAGTGTTGATCTTATGGTTATGACGGGAAAAAATCATAACTTCATTACACAAATGCAATTTAAAAATAAAAATAAATTGTTATTTAAAAGCCTTTCTTTTTTTTTAAAGGGGTTTTTAAAGGTTTTTCCATGAGGGGTATACAGTGTGTCCTAAAATATATAAATTCATTTTAAAAATTCGGGTGTTTTTCTCGAAAAACGCTTGGACCCGTTAAATTTTTTTGTTGGGTTTTTTGGTGAAAATTTTTAAATTGTATCAGTGGGGGAAATACAGCAAACTTTTTAATTTTGAAATTAAAAATAAAACCACTATATAATTAAAAGTTTTTAAACTACTAGCAAAAAAAAATTCTTAAAATTGTGGCCAAAAACAAAATAAAATAATAAAAAATAAATTATGAATAACTTTTTTGGGCTAAATATTCTGAAAAAGGAACCCCTTGATTTTTTAATTTAATTTAAGGGTTACGAAAAATCTAAATAGGAAAATCCATCGCAAAGGTTTAAAAAACACATAATTTTCTAACTAAAAATCAATTTAATCAAATATGAAGTTTTCCTTAGATTTAAATTTTTGAGGTTAGCAAGGGAGATCGGATGTTAACAAAAGCGTTCAATTTTTCTTATGCGCAGATATTCGACCCGGGCATTATTGTAAATTTTCTGAAAATTTTTATGTCTTCCCAAAGCCCCAAACGTGACCCTTTTTTGGAAGTCAAAACCTCAATTATATCACCCCGTGAACTTTTAATGCCTTATAAAATTTGTACTGGGCACAAAAGTATAAATTATGAAATAATAAATATAATCCCCCTTTCCTGATCTAATAAAAATTTAAATCATTTGTTTTAAAAATTTTATAGGATGTATTTTTTAAAATCAAAAAACATTTTCAATTAATTCAAAATTTTACTCCTTGTTTCTGAAACCTTAGTGGGTTATAAAAACCCCTAGCAATTTCCATCATTTTTTTAATACCCCCGGGTTGAAATCAATTATTGGAC
This sequence comes from Listronotus oregonensis, assembly GCA_019359885.1. NCBI lineage: Eukaryota > Metazoa > Arthropoda > Insecta > Coleoptera > Curculionidae > Listronotus > Listronotus oregonensis. Next base: position 37,796 of record JAHBCN010004023.1, read on the forward strand.
ACATTGGTTAAAAATTCTTTTTTGTTCTAAAATTTTTTATTTTCTTCGGTTTTGATTTTCCAATTTTTAATTTGTAATAAACTATGATATGTGCAGCAGGCACTCACTTTCAAAAATTTGAAAACTTGAAAAACCAAATTTTTGGCCCTTTAATAAATAGGCCCAAAACATTTGTAGGTTTTTTAAAAATGCCCCAATTATAAGCTCATGAATGAAATGTGTTTTTGTTGTTTTGTAATTTCCCCCCATTTCTTTTTCTTTTTTTTTTTTAAAAAAACCCCCAGTTTTTATTGGCTTTTTAAGTAACCATTTTAACCCCTTAATAAATTTTTTGGGGTTCTTTTATTTTGAACGGGGTTATAAAAATATAAAGGATTTGGCGTTTTTTGCAATAAAAATATGTAACGACGGGAAGTCTGCTTTTTTGTTAAGTAAGACGGAAACCAGTTAAAAAAAATTCAAAAAAAATTTAAAAATTCTTTTAATTTACAAACAAAAATGTGGACTGTTTTTCGGGGTTATATTGAAAATTGAAACCCAAAAAATTCTTGGTTTTTGGGTGTTTAAAATTCTCCAAAAAAAATTTTGGGGGGAAAATGATTTCTGTTATTGGGACCTAAAAAGGTTTTCTTAAAAAATAAAATTAAATAACCTTTTCATTCCTTTTCTGCAATGTACTATTTTATTGGGGTTTTATGAAATATCCCCCTTTTAGTCTAAATGATTTATTTGTACAAAATGAATAAATAATGTACTTGACCTGCGTCTGTGGTGGCATAATGGTCAGTGTTTTTTTCTCTTTCTTTTGTTTTGTTTTAAATAAAGAAATAAAATTATAAAGGGGTTTAAAAAACCAAAAAAGTCTGTTTTAAAAAATGGAAAAATCTTTTAAAATTTTTTTTATAAATTTTGCCCCTTTACACAAAAAGGAATTACGAAACAACCTACAAAATAAATTTTACTTAGATTTGGTCCAAAATATACAAAAACTAAAGGGCAAACCAGCCAAAATTTTGGAAAAATGGAAAGCGTGCTATATTTGCTTTGCTTAGGGAAATTAAAGGTAAGGTAAACTTTCAAAGGTTTTAATTTAAAAATAACCACCTGTGTGTTTGTCGTTAAAGTTAATTAAAAGTCTAACAAATAAATAATTACAATACGGTCTGAATTAAATAAAATATGTTTTAGTTCATACTGCTGTATTTTAAACAACTAACATTATTTAAAAAATCTGGGTTTTTGTTAAATTTTTTAATTTTTTAAGTTTATAATATATTTTGGGGGTTTTATACCTGCAGTATAAGCTTTTTGCAGGATGCAACTTATTTGGGGCTACTTTACATTTAGTTGTGGTTAAAAAAAATGGTTATATAAAGGCAAAAGTTGCACAATTTGCAGACCAGTATATTGACGTTTAAAAAAAAAAAAATCAGATTTAAACCAAGCAATAAAATATTTTAATTTTTGATTTTTTTTCTAGTTTATTTTTTTAAAAACCAAATAAAAATCTTGCCTTTTTTTATGATTGCTTAATAAAAATTGGCATTAAGTTTATTTTGTTAAAAAAAATATCATATACTTACTATTTTTGTTTTTCCAAAATATCAATATAAATACTCTTTTTGTTTAATTTTGATGAATAAGCTAAAGAAATTCATTATATTGCCATGTTTTTATACTTAGTCGTTTGTGCATCTGATAACTGAAACACTTTGTAATAGTTAACAACACACATTATTCACTTTTTTTTTGCAACGATATTTCCTTTTTACGATCTTAACCCTATTACTTCCCGCTCGAAGGATCCCACCTTGATGAAGACATTAGCCGGGTGAACGGACTTGCGTGTTTTTATGATTCTTAGAGCTAGACCGATAGGGCCACCCAAGTGGGAAGGTCTAAGATGGGGAACCGGACTAAGAAGGAACCAAACCCCAATCCAGTGGCTTTATGCGACCCGTACCAAAGGATGAATGGCACCGGGATCAAAAGGTGTCGTAAACGGAGCCTCTGGGATACAGGGCGACCTCCCAGAGCAAATAGCCTTACGCCTGTGCAGGGGCACCGCAGGCGCTGACCACTTTTCCCCAAACTTGGGATCTTTTTTTGGAAAACCAAAATTAAAAAAAATTGAAAACACAAGGAGGCAGCAAGAGGATTCGGGTCCTCAAGGGAACCCGTTTCCTTTCTTTATCGTGAAGGTCTGAGGGGACCACGACAGAAATTGTCAGTCTGACGGACCACGAAACCAAAAAAACATCTGTGGCCCCCAAGGACCCCCCAAGTTTAAAATTTAGGGGGAAAAAACCATGGACCCAAACCCAAACAAAAAACCCCGGGTGCAAAAAGAAAACTCACAAAGGGAGAGAAAAAAAACCCAAAGGGAACATGGACCTCAAAACCCAAAAGGAAAGGGGCAAAAAGGGGAAAACCTCGGGACGATCACCCCCCAAAAAACCCGGAAAATTTTACGGGGAGATTGGGCTTCAGGACTCAGGTGGGCGATTGGCGCCATCCGACGTCCCATGGGATCAAAGGCAGGCAGATCTCGACCCAAAAAAAACCTGGTGGGGTTGGGAAGCACTCCCAGTGGAAGTAACCCCAACCCAATTCACCAAGAAAAAGAGGAGCCCTATGGATGACCTGCCACAACGGGCAACAAAACGTGTTAGCCTGCAGTTCCAAACCCCCGGGAAAGGGACTGGGGGAAGGGTGCGGTTTTGGACGGTCGATAAAACCCTTCCCAAAAAAAAAGCGGTCTTGTGTTTATTTCGGGGCAAGAGGAAACCAGAAAAAGGCAAAAAAACCCCCCTGGGAAAAAAAACCCCGGGGCCCTCAGAGTGGAGGAGGGGTTTTTCCCTGATAAAAGTAAAGGGGGGAAAAAATCGGACCTTTTTCGGGGCGGGGCCCTTCATACCAGGCTCTTGGAAAAAAAACAATTCCAACGTTCTACAAGCTCGGAATGGTCACATTCCGCTCTATAGGCCTCCGATGCCGGGCGGAGTGGGGGTGTGCCAAGCAAGCTTGAACAACGGCAGCAGTCTTGCTAACGCTATGGGGAAAATTCGACGTGGCCCTCATAAAAGAACCCGGGTTTACGGGGGAAGGGTAAGGGTTTAGGATTTGGTGGAGAACTATATAAAAAGAAATCCGACGTCCCCAGAATATGCATAATAGTCAAAAAAGACATCATTTAGCTGTAAGACAATACTTAGATAAGGAATTTCCTGGTCGCTCCCTTTGACTTCTTCTTTTGGATAGTTTTGGTTGGTTTTTCAACAAAACCCAAACTAGAACTTCCTGGTCGCTCCCTTTGGCTTCTTCTTTTGTTTAGTTTTGGTTAGTTTATTTGCAACAAAAAGAAAACTTGCAAGAATTACAACAACGAATCACGGGTGTGTGCGACACTATGACACCACAAATTATGACAAGCGAAAGAGCAGAATTTCAAAATTGACTCTATTATTGTCTTGAGGTTGGTGGTAGTCATTTTGAACATCTCGTAAAATAAAAATTAAAACTATTATTCTAGACTGATTTTTATTATTACTTACTTACTTACTTAACGTTCTTTATGGAATTACTATAATATACAATAATATAATAATTCAAAAGGCTATCGACCGTGGTCCTTCCACCTTTGTAATTAAACATGAATTACTTTCCTTCTTCAATTAATTCAATAAAATTTATAAAATATAATACACATTTGATATAAACAAACAATCAAATTAAAAAAAAACAATTACTAAATGTCCTGGTCGTAGTTTTCCCCTTTGGGTGGTAAGGATGTCTTGCACCTGGGGAGGGATCTGGATTGCGTTCTAGGCAATATGAAATCAGTAGGTTGATGTTATTTTCATTATATTTTTATTATTAATATCAGGGGAAAGGGAATGGGAGAGACCTCTGGTTTTCAGCAATGCTTGTTTCTAGCTTTTTTTAAAGAACTTCATACCCACTTAGGACTTTATTTAGCATTTTAGGGCGCAACCACCTGGTCCATCCTACAAAAGGGAAAAAAATTGTAATGCGTAAAAAGTAATTTTTATGTATGCAGTCGCCATAATTTGCTTTCTCTATATTTTCTAACTTCGAAGATATTAGCCCGTACTAAGACTTTTCAGACACCTAAATGATATTTATTTGTATATTAATACAAAACTGATAAATATTTACAATCAATCTGTATTTCTTTATGCAAACCACTTTTCATTCTCAACAAGATATTTATCTATTCAACTAAGTTAAATTTATTTAATATGTACTAAACTTTTTTACACTTTTTTTGCCAAACAGCTTATAGTATTTAAAAAAATTATATTTTTTTTGTTAAATTTTGGTTCTTAATACAATGTAGGAAAAATTAAAGATTGTTTTTGTCATTACAGAGTAGTAAAGATATCTTTCACTGGGTCGCCAAAGATCTTGTTTAGGTTTTCCCAAAAACGCGATCATATTCGCTGTCAGAAAGTTGGCCATATTCATTCGTTATTTATAAGCGCTCAAGTTGTCAAAAAAGTGTCATTTAACCTTGGAGGCGTTATTTTTAAGAATTATATAAACTGACATAAATACAATATATCCATAGCCGGATCGAGCCAAAAAGTATGTCTTCCCTTTCGATATGTATACTTGCATAAATTCCAAATTAGATTCTTTTTAAAATATGGTTTACCTGTCTGGGAAATGGCGTTTCCCCAGACAGCATATTTGATTTTACCAAAATAAAACCATTTACTTTATTAATAATCCCATGCTTACAGAAAAGCTTTCTTCTCTTGCCCACCGACGAACTGTAAGGGATTTTTTTCACATTTATTTTTTTATTATATAAAATATAACTTGCAGCAATAATTATTAATGCGGATTTATTTTAAATATTTATGAAATACTATATGATTAGTGCAAATAGTTTTATTTCTCTTGAGCACCAGTACGTAAAAGAGTAAACTGAATTGAGAAAATGGCAACAACAAAACCTTTAAAAAATAACAAAATCTTTGAAAGACAATAAAAGCCAAAAATAAGAACATTAACTCTTTCAGAACAGCTACTTTTACGGCTCGATTTACCCCACAAACTCTTTTTGGCAACTTGCTCCGACGAGACACATATACAGAGATTTTCGAATAAAAAAAAAAAATTGTATGACCAAATTAATCGTTAAATCTCAATAAATATTCACCTCGCCATTTAGAAGTTTTAATGTAGTTTTAAAGTCTGAAGTGATTCCAGAACCGTCATTTTAGTGGTTGGTGACGTTGATCAAGCGGTGGTCGAGAGTACAAACTCGTAGGGACTAAAAAGGCTCTGACAGAACCCGGTATATCTGGATTTTACGATTGTATTTGGCATTTGTGCTGTTTGAAATAACTTTTGAATAAATTAGGGAGCCCTCTGCTGCCTAGAACGGCACGCATCTGAGTTTCTAGATGTAGGCTTGCGAATTGACATCAAACCAATATGATTATTAACTTCGAAAATGAATTAAAGTAAATTATCCCACAGACGGAAGTTTTTGCAGTGTCGTGTATAGACGTCCTATGAAAAGAGGTTTTTAGTGCATAAATTTATCTTATGACTATTCTTATTACTCTCTTTTTTTTTTAAATGTTACAAGTTATTTTGAAGACTTAAAAAAGTATACAGTTATTTTAAAATAAAAGCATATATAGCAAAATATCTGTATCATTTAAAATATAGTAAAAAATAATAACTACTTAAAATTTAAAACTAAGCTTGCTCAAAATGGATTTTAAAGCAAAGGGAAATGCAGTCCTTATTATACTAGAATCATCAGATTAGTGCATTCAATGTGTGTTTTTTTCAGTTTCTGTAATGTTGTAGGAACAAACTGAACATCTTTTAGCAGCAAATTTGCTATTCTTCTTTTAGAGAAAAACTAGCAAATCTTAACAAATATTTGCAGGAAGAACACGTGGTTCATGCCCAGAAGCATTTTAGATAAGCAAGGTATATTCTACTTTCTAAGGGACGGCTGTCGGCCTTCAGTCACTGCCTTTCTCTTATGTCATCAGTCCGTGCGACAAGCACAGGAACGGCAGATAAGTTTAGACATCCATCTGGGTAGCCGATTAGGTTTTAATTTACGTCTGGTATCAACGATATTTGATTAACTAATATTTTTAGTTAGTGTCGTTTATACAGGACAGTAGTCGGGATCCTTTTCCTGTCGTCTAGACACAGTAGACGTACTGAAACGGTTAAGATCATGTAAGGTCAACGGGACAGATCGCAAAAATCCTTTAACATTTCGTCAAGTATCTTTTCTTGTTAAAAATCTTTATCATCTTTACAATATAACTTTAAAAATAATATTTTGGTTTAAGTCCACGGGACTACCCCAAAATCATATACACAAATATATATATATATATATATATATATATATATATATATATATATATATATATATATATATATATATATATATATATATATATAAATAAATATATATATATATATATATATATATATATATATATATATATATATATATATATATATATTATATATATATATATATATTGAACTTTTTGATTTCTTGGTTTTAGGTCTGTCAGAATGTAAACATTATGTTTTTAGTACTTTATATTGTGGAAGATGACGTTTCGATCATGTTCGATCTTTTTCAAATAAAAGTTAGGTTTCAGAAACAAAGTTAGTATAACTAGTGTCATCCAAATAAAAAAACACAAAAGAACTTTACCCTAGAGCGGTGTGCGATAATAGTGAACATTAATCAACAAATATGTGTATATTTACATTTTTAACAATAACCTAGCACAAGAGACGGTTCTGCAATAGTAATAAAATATAGACAGTTATTAAGAAAGGGCGATGTATATTTAAGATTATTATTAGATATCTTTTTTATCGTTTATGGAATTTGGGTTTGGATTTCGATCATCTCCATAAACTTTTTTTTTTTTGGTTGGTTCAGTTTAAATATTTCTGTTTCATTTCATAGTGAATTATGTCCCTTTGTCTTTTCGTGATTCATTAAGGCTGTTACATTTTTTTGTCGTATTTGTCTGCTTTTTAGCCTATTTTCCAAATACTGTTGTTTAATCGATGTATACACCTGGTTGTGCAATCACTATGATTTGTTCTGATGTTACTTTTTTTTTTGTTTTTTGGAGTTTTGTTTTAAGTCTACTAAAATTCTTTGATAAAAGGTTTGAGGCTTTGTGACAGATTTCTATATTATGTTTTTTAAGCAGTGGCTGAAATTTTTGTGATAGGCCATTTACAAAAGGTAGAAAAGATATATTTTTTGTTTTTGTATTTTTTCCTGATCATCGTTTTCCGTTGAATTATAAATTTATATAATGTTTAAATATTTTATTGATTAATTGATCCGGGTAGTTATTTAATTTTAGAGCATCTTTTGCTTTTCTCATTGATTTTGTCTAAATTCGGGATCAGATGGTTGGATTGCTCGGTCTGCCAGTCCTATTATTACGAATTTTTTGTGTGCAAATAGTGGTTGGAATTGAAATTTAAGTATCCAGGACAATTATCATTTTTTTATTAGTATATTCGGTTTTTATGTTTTCTCCCATATGGTGTAGTGTTATTGTCTAAAATTTATTTTGGCATTTTCTTCATTCAGCTGGTAAACTTTAAGTTTTTGTGGTATTTGTTAAATTCATCAAAATATAATTTGATTCGTTTTTTGGGATAGAGGTGATGCAGTCATCCATATATCTGTAAAAATGAATTCTAATTTCAGGTTTTTAGTACATTTTCCTCAAGATCTTCTAAGACTAATTGTGCAACTACACTAGAGATTGATGACCCCATAAGCGCAACCTTCTATTTGTTTATACAACTTATTTTCAAAAGAAAATATGTGGAGTTTAAAAGTAAATTCGATGCATTTTTAAATTCATTGTTTGGGTATATCCGTAAATTTTAATTTCTACAAGCCATTTTCTCTATTATTGTTGTGTGGCAAGGGATATTGGGATGTTGGCATATAAGGAGACAACATCAAGGGAAATAAGAATATGGTTTTCCCTGGGAGTTTGACGTTTTTATTTTTCATGCTAAATTCAATTATTTAGTCTTTAATATAATAATCATTTTTGTGTACCACATTACTTAAGAATATTTCTTCTTAGCATTGTGTGAGTGGAGTATGAAAATGGAACTGGACACATGATACTATAGGTCTTAAAGGAATGTTTTCTTTGTGAAGTTTTGGAAGTCCATAAATTTTGGAATGGTATAGCGTTCTATTTTAATTTTTTGCGTTATCGGGAGATATATATAAATGTTTTCCCATGTACTAATAAGATCATTATTCTTTTTTGAATTTGGTTCGTGGGATCTATTTTATTGTTTATATCTTTTTTGTCGTTAAGTAAATCGTTCATTTTTTTGTCATATTCTTCAGAATTCATTATAACTGTCTTGTTAAAATAAATTTCTTAGACACAACACTACACCACATGGGAGAAAACATAAAAACCGAATGGTACACAAAAAAAACATGGTCGTCCCGATACTTAAATTTCAATTCCAACCACTCATTTGCACACAAAAAATCCCGTAATAATAGGACTGGCAGACCAGACAATCCAACCTCAGGCCCGAATTTAGACAAAAATCAATAGAAAAAGCAAAGATGCTCTAAAATTAAATAACTACCCGGATCAATTAATCAATAAAATATTTAAAAACGAAGAACTTACCTAATTATAATTCAACGGAAAAAAACGATCAGGAAAAAAATAATAAAAACAAAAAAAATATATCTTTCTCTACCTTTTGTAAATGGCCTATCACAAAAATTTCAGCCACTGTTTAAAAACATAATATAGAAATCTGTCTGCAAACCTCAAACCTTTTTCAAAATTTTATGAAATACCACAAAACAAAAACTCCAAAAACAAAAAAGTAACATCATATATCAAATTCCGTGTAAAGATTGCACCGGTGTATACATCGGTCAAACAAACACAGTATTTGGAAAATAGGCTAAAAGCCACAAATACGACAAAAAATGCAACAGCACTTAACGAATCACGAAAGACAAAGGGACATAATTTCAATTATAATGAAACAATGCTTAAAACGGAACCAAACCAAAAAAAAGAGAGTTCTCGGAGATGATCGAAATCCAAAAACCCAAATTCATAAACGATAAAAGATATATCAAGAATCTTAATAAAATATACATCGCCTTCTTTAATAAAATCAGTTCATATTTTATTACTAATATAAGTAGTCCGTTCCTTGTGTTGTGTTGTTAAAAATGTAAATATACGCATGTTTGTTGATTAATGTTCACTATTATTTTAACATATCTAGAATTGGATTCTTTGTGTTTTTATTTGGATGACACTAGTTATACTAACTTTGTTTCTGAAACCTAACTTTTGAATTTGAAAAAAGATCGAACATGATCGAAACGTCATCAATGTAAAGTACCTAAAAACATAATGTTTACATTCTGACAGACCTAAAACCAAGAAATCAAACGAAAAAATATATATTATTATAAAAAAAAAGGTCAAAGAAAACTACAGATACTCAAAAATATCATATATATATTGCAAAATAATACTTCCCTAATATTACCTTAAACTGATAATAATTAAAGAAAATTGTATCAGTAAACAAATAAAATCACAGTACATGTCTTCCTCCATTCCCACATTTCTCGCATTTTTCCAACACCTTGCGGGTTACTCGGCGTAACGTGTTTTGGTTGATGAAAGCAAACACATCCCGTACCCTGTGTTCTAGTTCCAGCCTAATGTTTTGGGCGGAAAAATCGTACACCTTATTTTTGCGTGTCCTCTACGGTAAAAATCAGGTGTGTTAATCGGTGGTGATCAACAGTAAGCAATTGGGTGTTGGGAAGGTCATGTTGTCCATTAAAAGGTATTTCTAAGGACCTCCATCACCTCCTGATACTGTGCACGCGCGATCGTCCGTCCTGCCTAGTCCCAAATTATTCTATTCTATTTTGGCGGAACTGTATTTCTAATGGCCAGGAAAATCTGTTCTTGCAGGAGTAGCAAATACCTATCTCCATTTAGAGTTTTCAAAAACAAATGGTCCAATTAAACGCTTGTCTAAAACAAAAAAAAATAAATGTTTTAACTAATTGTGAGACGTAAATTAAAGGTGCATTTTAAATTACCCATGATGCCACACCAGATATTAAAGCCAAACCTTGTTTGTAGCCGTCTTTCTTCTAAATTATGTGGATTTTCAGTATACCAGCAGTGATAATTGTGCCTATTAAAAATTCCACAATTTGTAAACCGGGTTTCGTCTGTCCAGAGAACCTTGGAGTGGAAATTGGGTATCTGTTGGCATTTAGTAATAAACCATTGACTACCACAACTAAAGGTGATTCGTCTATTGAAATCATTCCCCTGAAGACCCTGGACAATACGTGATTTGTATGGATGAAAACGGTGTTTTTTTAAAGACCTATGCACAGATGACTTAGGAATTGTTGCCTGTTCTTTTTCCACTTTTCCAACCGATGTTGTGGGATCATCTCTAACGTTTTCCCTTTTCTTCATTATTTTTTGTATAAGTTTTGAGATTCGGTTTCACAAAAGATCCATAGGCTAACAAGTTCGTAACTAAGAATCTAAAATGTCTTTGGTTAGGTTGTTGCTGTTCCGGAAACTGTTCTTCGTATGCAAGTGCTGCAGCTTCTGTATTTCTGTTGGATTTAAAATAAATTTCTAGCATATCTACCTTTTCATCATTGGAATAATTAAGAACCATTATTGTAAATATTTAAAAATCAAAACTTGAATTTTGTTAGAAGCCGTTTCTAAACGAGAAATAAGATGCACAGCTAATTTTGACATTTTATTATTTAAATATAAGATCTATATTTTTTATGAAACAGGGCAGCCATTACGCAGTCTAGTCTAAGCCTACTATCAAATAAACAAAAATTATCGTTTTTCAAGAGCTTAAGCAATCTGAAAACCTGAGACTTTGATACATCAACGAAAAGCTCTTGAAGAGCTCTTTTCAAAAATGTAAAAATCCAATATGGCGTCCGTATGAAAATCCAAAGTTTGGGTAAATATCTCAAAAACAAATAAAATTAGGAAAATATTCTTACTTAAATTAAATTCTTCTTTAAAAAAGTGTTTTAATAATGTAGTAAGCTTAAAACCCTAAAATTGGTAGTTTGCGAGCTACAGGCAAAAGTAAAAAATGCACCATTTTGGTTTTTCTTAATTATCTCAAAAACCATAAAAGATAAATAAAATTTGAAAGCAGATTTAATTTTGCAATTAAATTGTCTAAAACTTTCCTAATTTAACCAACACTGTAGCTCTAATGGTTCCCGAGTTACCAATACATGTAGGCCCAATTTGGGACACACTGTATATTATTTTGTTTATTTGTTTTTTTATAAAATAAATTATTATTTTTAAGACGTTTTAATTAATCGCCCTAGTTTAATATGCTCGTACCTAATGATAAGATACATTTAATAAGGTCCTAATTTACATAATTAACTATATTATCCCGACAGAAATGGGGTATAAAACACAAGTGATGTATGAATATGCGTCAAACCGGATTTGTGCTGGGGTTGAATATGTCAACCACAGTGTCATTAGGTCATGTTGTACGTCAGTAAGCTGCTAGTTAATATTAATTATTTATAATTTGATCTAAATAGACGATTTTAAACTGTTACTTAATAAAAATATTCAAACAAATATTTATATTCTGTAATATATTGAAAATTTAAAATAGTTTAATACTGTAAATAAAAGAAAGCAGCAGTTTTGCGATTTTTGTGCATTAAATTATGATCTCTTGCATTTCGGCCTACTTGCGCAAGATACTTTTTTCTTTTTATTAGCACTAACAAAATATCATACCAAGTTTTTGTATTATTATTATCTTGGGACAGTCCACGAAGGCTGATGCCTAAGTACTAACGTACCGTGGGTGTCTTAAGTGTGGTGAGAGGGAGTTTGTTCACAAGGGCCTTAAACATTTGAAGATTGGCGAGGAGGAGGAAAAACTTCTGCGGGCAGCAGTCTTGACACTCTAGGCATAAAGAAACGAAGAAAGCGGGAAGTTCGCGGCCTTCCCAACTGAATTGTAAAAGGATGCATAAAAATTGCACTACGTGTTGCTCTGTTGGGAGCTGCCAGAGAAGAAATTATACTGGCCAACTCCTCTGAGCAGAAGCCGTGAAAATACCTATAGAAGAGCGACAGATCTTCTACAGCTCGACGGTGGGCAAGAAGATGAAGCCTGTCTGTAAGTGTGGGATCATTAATAAGAAGAACGGCTCTTCTTTGAATGGAGTCCAGAATGCTGAGTGTGTTGGGGACGCCATTCCCCAGACATGAGAACAATATTCTAAAGAGGGTCTGATTTAGGATACATACAGAGTATACAGATTAAAAGAAGAGAAATACTTTCTGGCTTGAAAAAGGAATCCAAGCTTTTTTAAAGCTGCCGAGGCTATGGATGTAATGTGTTTGTGCCAGTTGAGGTTATTCTCAAAAGTATCGCTGATATGATTTAACAAATCTTTGTTCTGCAGAACTTGGCCGCTCATATGTAACGGATGAGCATTGGCAGACTTTTTTTGCGACAGCGAACATGACTGTGTATTCAAGGCATTAAACTAAACAAGATTTTTGGCGCCCCAATCCAAGATAAGTTTGAGGTCTTGTAAGAGATATATCTGCATTGACCTGCGCTTGTTCTCCAAATCAGAAATACATGGCGGCTTAAGAAATTGAATACTAGAGTGGAGGGTACTATCGTCAGCAAAACTATGAATGGGATTAATTGTGAAAGAAAGAAGATCGTTAATGTGTAGAAGAAACAGCGTGGGTGTCAGCACTGAGCCCTGGTGCTCCCAGCATTAATTTGGTGGAAGCCGGAAGAATGACCATCTACAGTAACTGATATACGTCGATTAGAAAGGAAACTGGAGAGCCAAGAGCAAAGCTTAGGTGGAAGACCGTAAAAAGTGAGTTTGTTAAGAAGCTTATCATGCCAGACCTGATTGAAAGCTTTGGATATGTCAAGAGCAACGATCTGGGATTCACCAAGAAACTCAAGGGACTTGTTCCAGTTGTGTGAGACAAAGGAAAGAAGATCAGCTGTGGATCTTCTGTGACGGAATCTATACTGTCTATCATGTAAGATCTTGTTTTTTTCCAGATACTTTAGGATTTGGGAATTAATGAAATTTTTCATTACTTTGCAAACAACAGAAAGAAGAGATATGGGTCTATAGTTAGAAGAGAGAGTTTTGCATCCTTTTTTGGTGACAGGTTGCACACGTGCAGCTTTCCAACTCTCTGGGAAAATGCCCGTGTCGTAAGAGATTTGAAAAAGGCGAGTTAGGATGTGTGTATGTCATCCAGCCCAGACGATTTTTTAGTATTAAGAGATGAAATAGTACGCTTGATCTGTTTGACTTTAAAAATGATATCAGACATTTATTGAGAAACAGGGTCAACTGTTGGGAGAGGAAGATTATTAGAAGGATAGGAGGTAGTTAAATCAGTATTTGTAAAGGCTTTAAAAAGGTGAAACCTTTTTTTATAAAAAATGCAAATATTAAAAAAAAATAGCAAATTTGCCAGAAAGTTGTAAAAATCTGCTATTTTTTTAGATATGTATTAGTTGATAAAAAAAGTTGTCATTAAAACCTATAAAATAAGCATGTCCTAATGTATGTTTTGTAAAATTTAAAATAATCAAAATTATTTATCAATTTTTGCTGACTTTCTTTTATGTAGAATTAATCTTTTTTCTTATAAAAAAATTTTTTTTAAAAAGTTGTTTAATAACGTTAATTTAATAATTAAATATACTTTAATAATGTATTATGCAATTCCTTAATTTTTTGTTTATCATCACCTCTTTCCCGGCTAGCATTTTACTACTCCTTTATTGGCTTTTTATTTTAAATTTCTGTTAACCGCTTTTTAATAAAAGAACGCGTTTTTATGTTAACTTCTCTCTCTCTCTCTCTCTCTCTCTCTCTCTCTCTCTCTCTCTCTCTCTCTCTCTCTCTTCTCTCTCTCTCTCTCTTCTTCTCTCTCTTCTCTCTCTCTCTCTCTCTCTCTCTCTCTCTCTCTCTCTCTCTCTCTCTCTCTCTCTCTCTTAGGTACATTTTAAAACCAAGCTAAATTGTCATTACAAACTTCTAAAAAATATTAATTTTGGCGACGTGATTGACAATTTAAAAATATATGCTAGGCGGAAAAGAATAGTTATTTATGTACTAAGAATATTAAGTAGATGTTTTTGCCCTGAGAGCGACGTTCTTGCAAACCCGAGTGCCTTTAAGTCGCCCAAGGGCAATACAAAACCTTAAATTTGATTTCAACAACATTTTCTTTAGATAATAGTTTGCTTAAAAACGTTGCTGGGGATATCAAATTTTGCTAGCTGTCAAACTTAAAAGGTCAAAAAGCAGGAAAAGCAACACAGAACTTGCTACCGAAGAAATTGAAATATTCCTACGATAAATAATATAATAAATTACTAAACTGGATCTCAGAAAACTGTATGGAACTTATTAATGTAACTGTGCTGCTTGGATGCTTCGGTAATCTCGCTGTAACATTTTCCTCGAGTTTCTTATGGTCCAAATATTAAATGGTAAAGAAGAATTTAGTGGTAAACAAGAATATTAATATCGCTAATTACTTAGTTAATCGAATATTTATAGCTAGGGTTAGAAGGATACTAGCCAAAAAAGTCCAAAGTTTTGTCTAGATAAGATGTTTTAAAATTTATTCATGAGGCTACGAATGACACGTTTTTATTGAATAAAGTTGCAACAATTTGGTGTATTTGGAGGATGTCGACGACAAGAATTTGTAAATATTCTTTTTCGTGGTAAATGTACCAGAGACAAAAACCGATAATAAGCGCGTAGGACGAAATAAACACTTTGAAGCTAATAAAAGACTACATGTCTTTACGGCCACATGGTTGTTCAGAAAAAAGGCTTTTTTTGACTTGTATGGTCTTCGATACGGATAACTTTCCGCATGACATTCTATGGGGTCGGAGCCATAGGATAAGTCATGTTGGATCTTTGTAAATTACAATAATAATAACAACATTGAAACATACGGATTTATTGACACTTAACACCGCTGTTTATGAGGCTGCTACACAACTTATTCCTAACAACCCCTTAGGCAGCTTTAATTAAACACTTAAAAAGACCAAACGCCGAATGCAGCAAATAGCCTAAAGAATTGATTTGACGCGGCAAGAGGCATTACGTATAAAAAGTGTATTAGAAAAAAAAAAAAAAAAAAAAAAAAAATATATATTTTTATATATATATATATATATATATATATATATATATATATATATATATATATATTTTATATATAATATATATATATATATATATATATATATATATATATATATATATATATATATATATATATATATATATATATATATATTAAAAAAAAAAAAAAATAAAAAAAAAAAAAATTCAAAAAAAAAACCTTTTACTAAAATAAAAAAACTTTAAAGCCTTTTCGCCAAAAACAACCCTAGACTGAACAGAAGTTGTCATCAAACAGCGTTGCCTGACCCATACGATCCTTGAGTGTTATTAACAACAGCCTGAAGAAAAATACTAGAGGAATAAAAGACACAAATAATTTCGTAACTAGACCATCTAGCTTTCTCGTAGACTCGAGACCAACAATTGAAAATCCGCCATCGGCAAAGGGCCTGGGCAGCTTAGAAAGGATGTTTACGAAATAAAAACCATTACAACGAGACACTCCAAAATTGACTAGTTTTAGAGCCCCTTTTTCGGACAAGAAACTTGATCAGAATAAGAGTGCGCCAATCGCGCCAGAGAAGGTGAAAAGTGCCCCAGATTGTGTAAAAAACTATTCTATGCCTGGTTCGGATGGTATCACCAATTACTGGTAAGTGAAAGAAATTCCCTAGTACACATCCGCATTTAGCGAAAATATTTGATTCTTGGCTCAACGGGAACACTCCAATTCCTGAGTGGTTTGTAGAAGGCCGAACCATATTGATACTAAAAGAGGGGGATTTAAAACTACCCAAAACCTATAGACCGATCACTTGCCTTAATACTTGCTACAGGGATCTTACCAAAAAAAATTTTTAGAACATTGGGTGCAGTTGATCCCTATACTCTCAATGTAGCATGAGGGGAAAAAAAAGAATCAGTGGTTTTAAAAAACTCCTTATCTTAATTTTAAACACAGAACCTTAATATGGCGTGGATTGACTACAAAAAAGCATTTGACCCAACATCTCACGAATTACTGTTGCATCTACTTAAAGATCTTAAGGTTTTTTCTAACCTAATTTGAGCGACTGATGTCATTTTGGAAATCAAATAATAACATCTGGAGCACAAAATTTTTCAACCGAACCCATTACATTTAAAAAAGGCGTATTTCAGGGTGACTTACTCAGTCCTTTGCTATTCTGTATATCGCTGCTTTCCGTATCCGTGTCTCTTCGGAAGACATGTGAATATTGCTGTGGACCACCTGAAAGACGTAAGCATAAAGTAACCAACTTATTTTATATGCGAGATCTACAACAGTTTCTTAAAGTGGTTTACGAATATATCAGAGATGTTGGAATAAAGTTCGGCCTTGACAAGTGTGCAAAACTTAAGCTAGAAGAGGGCCGGTACGGGAAATATTTAGAAGTTAACCAGCTTGCCGAAAGCGTGCTACTCTGCCCTCTACAAAAGAACGAAAATTATCGATATTTAGGTATCCACCAAATCCGGACTCAAGATGGTAGAGTTGTGATGATCGAACTCAAAAGCAATTGCGGGCGACGTTTGTTAAAATTTTGGGATTGCGAATTATTAAAAATTTTTTAAAAAAAAGGTCCTTTTTTTTTCTACCTTTTAAAATGCTAAAAACAAAATTCCTTGTTATTTTAAAATTTTCCTTATTTTGAAAGTGGGTAAAAACGTTCGGGAAGGGAAATTGGCCCCCCGGAAGCCTGGATATTTTCAGAAAACGAAAACTGGGTTGGGATTCCCCTACACGCCTTTAAAGCATTCACCGCCCCAAATTTCAAAATCCCGTTTATTTAAAACCCTTTAGCCTGCCAAAACCAGGGGAAGGGGTTGGGGGGGCCTTACGGAAACTTTGAAGTAGATATAGCATTTCGGCCCTTGTTTGGGTTTCTTATGTTAGACAGTCTTGCCTTTGTGCCAAAAGTAATGATCCACTAATGCAAATAGTAAGAGCACACGAGGTAGCTAATGTTGGGGCATTTCTATTCAAGGCAGCGGAACGAGCAGCGGGGAAATTTGGTCTCAGATTTGCAAAAGATTCAAACTTAAGTTTAAAGCCGTAAATACTGCAGTTTAAGAGCGGAACAGCAGATGCTCTTAGATGATCACATTAATAAGCCACAGAATGGAGTATTTTACCAAAACATAAAAGACTCAGTCTATCTCGAAGCCGCACCTTAAAGGGTTTTAAAATCTGCAGAGCTCAAGGCTGAGATCCAGGGTTTTCTACTAGCATGCCAGGATGGGGTATAAACACATTGGTATATCAAAGTCAGTTTTTTAACATTCCTGCTAACTGCTTGTCGAGCCTGTCGACAGCAACCCGAAACCCTTATGGACTTATTGCCAGCTTGTCCAGTGCATGCTGTCAGTGGTTACATTTACCGACATAACGATGTGCTTCGGGTACTTTATTATTACCTCAGATATTACTACGGCATCGATGAAACAGGAATTCTGCCATTCGCTTCCGGCGATATCGAGGCAGTACTGTAAAATGACAACTGTCGCATATATTGGAATTATGCGTTTTTAACTACGCATCAAATTCGCGCAAATAAACCTGATATTCTTCTTGGCAAAACGAATAACTCTATGTATGTGATTGAATTCTTCGCCTCAGCGGAAACTAACATCGATATAAAGAAACGAACTTCGAGGCTCTATCCCAAATATAACGTGTGATTGGTTGTCCTGATTTTCGGCGTTTTGGGAGGTTGAAAGGATAATGTATTAAGGAACCTTAAGTGTATTTCTACATGTTAACATTCACCCGAACAACTGGTAATAAAAATGCAGAAATCTGTTGTCCTTGGGTCCCTTCGTTTATTGAGGAAAATGAATTTGGCCAAGGATCACCGACCGAGCGGACGCAAGGAGTGGTCTTCGATACGGATGGCGCATGACGCCCTATGGGGTCGGAGCCATGAGTTACGTCATGTCATTAGCTCAGTTTTTTCAGTAAAAATAATCACTTTTTCGGGATCTTTCCCACAAAATCGTTAACAATAACACGTGGCTCAAGAAAACATCACATTAATACGACGTAGATTTTTATTTCCACTCTAAAATTACTACTGAGAATCCGCATGGACGCTGTAGGTCACGTGGTTTCGCGAGAACTAATCGCGACGCTGTAACCTTGAACGGGGTACAGCTGATATGCGCTCTCTTTCGCACCTCAAGCTATGCGTAGGGCTGTTTACACGTACTTATATGATACTTTCTTGATTATTTGGCAGGTGAAAAATGCTTCAAGCACCTAAATTACTCTCCAAAGATCTCAGAGCCCCCCAAAAATATTTTTTGGATGTTTTAAACACCATTTTACTACATAAATTAATCTGGCTTTTTTATGTCTCAATTTCTTAAATATCTAACTTAAAAATATAAAAATTTTAAAATACCACAAATACATTTTTTTAAAAACATTTTGTTTTTAAAAAAATTCAAGGAATTGTAGAGGGCCGGTACCCTTCAGCCAGACCTCGACTTCCTTATTTAGGACTCCTTCAGGAACATTTAAAAAAATTTTGTATTTAAGTCCCTAACTCCTACTATAAATTATTATGGTCTAAAATTTAATTATTCAATAACAAAATCCTGACAAAAGTGATGAGTTTATATATGGATTAAAACAGATTTATAATTCGGTTTTGTAAATGTCAAGCTCACCCATTATGACGTGTTGTATGTCAGCACTAATTCAGTTTATCACCATTTATGGCCTATAATATAGACCAAATAGACATTAAATATTGATGTGACTCATTTACTAGTATTATAGGAAAATAAAGTTGCTTCGAATAACAAAAAAAAATCATACTAATTTTAGCTGGCATTTTTTAAGTAACCTAAAAAAAACTGTAAAAAGAGCAAACAGTTTTGTAGCTGACTAATGTTTATTCTTTAATAACAATACATTTTTAGGTACGGGTTCTAAGCTAACTAAACTTCAATCCAAACATTTGCGACCTTTTTGCTGGCGACCAAGCTTAAAATTGTATAAGACATTATTTAAAATAAAGTATTTATTTTATAACACATTAAATAAATAAAAAAAGATTAAACATTTACCATATAAGTATAAAATATAAATAAACAACAAATAAATAAGAAATTTTATTTATGATATTTTCTCTACAAAATTGTTATTTGCTTTTTATAAAGCCTAACCTTTTTCGTGTACTTAAGCATATTATTGTTATAAATTTCAAAAAACTTCTCTGAAACTTCATGAGTGGACTAATTCTAACGTAATCTACAACTTTTTTATCTTTAAAAATTTCTTAGAGTTAGAGCGTTTTTAATATGGCATGCGTCAACCAAATCTATTTAATGATGTATAACCCTTTTTTTTACCGATATTATAAAAGTTTTTAATGCAAACATCGAGAAATTGGTAGGGCTACAAAAATATTGACGTATTTAGCCAGACTTTCACCCTCTACATGTTAAATGTAAGAAGTTGTGAAATTTATGCTGACCGGTTGATTTTTGCACAATTGCTAGCCCTATGTCCTAAACAGGTACTTCACGAGGTATTGTTTATTTAAAAATACTTATTTTTTCAAAAATATTTTTTATTTTAAATAAAACATAGAATACATTAAAACATATGACACACAGGGTCTTTGATTATATTTACGTGGCTTCTGAAGCCTTTATTTTTAAAGACAGAAAAAAATGTTTTATATAAGTTGTGGGTTTTTTTCCATATTATCTTTTAAAATTATTAGTAAAAAAAAATCGCAATAAAAAAATTGAAAAATATAGTCAACTTTAACTTTTTTAAATGAAACACCCTGTATATTATGCGCTACAACGAAAGATCTTCTTTTCTGATTTCAAATATATATACATTGATGATATTTAGATAAACCGTTTTTGAGATATTTTTTGGTTAAATTTTAATAAATTTAAAAAATCATATTAGTATCAAGAAAGCTATTAAACAATAAAATTGTTTTGACAAATTTGACGTATTGATATTGTAAAAAATTGAAATTTATCATTTTAACTATTAAAAGTAGTTTTATTTGCTTTTTTGTCGATGGGTATTCAAACAAAAAATCTCTATAATGCGTCTTTTTATGGTAAAAAATAATAATGTGACAGTGCAAGGGAAATTACTTATTATATCCTTAACACGGTACCATCTATAGATACTTTAAAAACATAGTAAAAAAGTTTATTGAACAAAAAAGCTTTAAAATAAAGGAAAGGACTGCAGCACGTAATGAAAACACAGTTTTGGATATCCTCGTTTTTTTAGGATAATTATTATACTTTTTTTATTGAACTTGCACTAACTACTTTTAATAATTTTAGAAAATCCTGAAATATCAATTTTGGATGTGGCATCTGAACTTAATAAAACAGATTATATAATTTATTTAACCTTAAAATTTTATCCTTATAAATTTATGTATAATATTAATTAAAATAAATTAAATTAAATTAATATTATAAATAAAATTCTATTCACCGACAAGTCTTCCTTCACTTTAGCAGGAATGTTACTGATAATTTCAAAAGATAATATGGAAAAAATCCTACAATTTTTATATAAAACATTTTTTTCTGTCTTCATAAATAAAGGCCCCAGAAGCCACGTAAATATAATCAAAGACCCTGTACATGGTAAACTGGGAATACAAAAAATTAAAAATTTCAATTTTACCTGCTGCGTTCAAGTAGATATAGCCGTATACCCCTTGGCTTAAATTTTTATCCCTTCTTTTTTATATTAAAATAATGTAATGAAAACTTTTTGTTCCTTGTATATTTCTTTTAACATTCATATCAGCTTTTAAACAAACGAAAAATTTCATAGATTCGGTTTTTTGTTATTTTAGTGTTTTTTTTTAGACAACTATATACATGACATCTAATTTTAAAATCAATGTTTATATTTAAGAGTGCATTTACGCTACACCATAGGGGTCGGGCGAAAGGACGCGGAGACGGTGGGCAGAGACTAACAAACTCCCACTACCACAATTTTCGTATAGCCGCATTAAAATATTATATTTTATTTAGGTTCTTCCAAATTCGGTGTATCGATGCGATGTTGTTTCCGATTGCAAGCCTACAGGAGATAACGTTTTTCGGTAACTATTTTTCACTTAAATGACATAAATTATACACCATTTTAAAGGTAAAGAAATAATCTATGTTTCTGCTGTAACGAATTTTTGAAATATAAGTCGAGTTAAGAAAAAATAGTATCTAAACATAACCGATTTTAGGGTGACTTTCACTCAAGGAAATATTTAAAACTAAATCCAAATTTAAAAAACTATCACAGCAGAAGCCTAGATTTAAGTGTTGGCTTTTATATAGTTTTTGAAAATTATCAATAACTTATACCGGTTTTGAGAAAAACATTATGCCCCGAACCCCAAATTGGATCCAATTTTCACGGCGCGAATGGACTCTTAACTATTATTGATAAACAATTTTAACTAAGTCTTTCATAAAAGCAGTATTTAACTTTTGTGGTCAACACTAAAAAAAAAAAAAAAAATTGTTTTTTCTTCGTATTTTGTATATTTTGCAGTAATTTTACGATGTTTGGAAAAACATTACTTACTAATTTAAATACTATAATTTTCTTAGTCTTTTTGAAAATATTATAAGAGGGTAATAATGCCAATTTTTTCTATATTAGAAAACATAATAACGTACTTTTATTTTTTTTTTTTTGTAGATCACTCTATACGACCCAAAATTTTTGTAGGGTACTCCATTGTTTTATCGTAAAATATTTTCATGTTCATGAGGTTTTTGTGACCTAAAAGTATTTTTAAATAAACAGTACCCCCTGGAATTGACATGTTATGGGCGTAGGCTACGGTCAGGACGGAAATCCTTGATTTTTATAGGCCAGTTATTATAACCATATTTAGTATTTATTTGGCAAAAATTTGCCCAATATTTTTAAAGGACAATATATTCCCTAATCTTTACATTTACTTTTACTTTCGGCTTTTGCCATACACCTAGTCTCGGGGTATAAATTTATGTATATAAAGTATTTATAATTCATTTTATTTTTTTTACAAAAATTTCATTAAATGGAGTACATTAAATTAACATATATAGACAAGGACAGAATTTTTACGACACAGGGGTCCATCAGGGCGACTTTCCTTACATTTCAAGTAAAAAACAAAAGTCATTCGTAAATTTCTCATACGACGTTAAATTGACATGTTTGGTGCATGTCACAACATAATCGCCCCAATTCTTAAAATTGTCGAAGATAAAAAGTTTTAGTTAAAGCAAAAATTTATCCATTTACAAAGTTTTAGATAAATATATTTTATTTCCAAATTTAAAGCAGGTACCGATATCTACAGGGTGTCCCAGAAGTAATGGGATACAGAGCAACAGACGATTCCTTAAGTCAAAATAATGAAATTAACGTAAACTTGCCTTATGCCAAAGTTGATAATAACTAAGATACAGGGTGTTAAACTTTTAATTTTGTTTTCGTTTTTTCGTAATAATTTCTCAACAAATTATTAAGTATGGAAATCAATTAATTTTGATGTTGCTGCTAGAGGACGTAGTACGTACCTACTTGTTTTAGATGGCATATCTTTTTTAAGCTTAGTATATTGACCTGTTTATTAAAAAAGAAATGACTATCATTTTTCTGCGTAAAAAACGTTTACTTCATTAAGGTCTCTAGGAGCAACTGTTTTCGAGATAAATGCATTTTAAAGGACCCCGCAATATTCCTATGGAAAACGGTTTTCGGCCAATTTTTTCAAACTTTGCAAAGTAATAGTTTTTTCGCTTGATTCGCCAGAAGCTTTTTCACGTTCATTTTTGTTTTATTTTCCACTGTAGCGCTTCTCCATCTGAGCAATTTGTTGGTGAAACCCTTTGCCGTGCTCGTCGGAAACTCCAGCCAAATGATCAGGAAAGAATTCTAAATAAAACTTTGGAAAATGCAGCTTAAGTGAAATATTGCAACCTAGGGCCTTATAAGATTGGATAACCGACTTTTTGTTATCTACGAAGTTGCTACATATATTAAAGGGCATCCCATGCCTCTTTTTTCCTTTCTTCAAAAGCACAGTTTTAAAATTTTGGTCCTTAAAAAGTTCTCGTATTTGAGGTCCAACGAACAATTCTTTTTAAGCTTTGCTTCACTTATACGCTGGAATTTTCGTCTTAAATAAAGGAACGCATTTCCTTTTTTATTTAAGGCTTTTACAATAATTTTTGGAGGCCTTAGTTTTATGTGCAAAGGGGGTAAATAAACTTTTGCTGATCTACTAAAGGTTCATAAAGGACGTTTTTCTGGCTGGGCACAATATTTTCACGTATGGCCCAATCTTTAACTAAGTAATGTTGGTTTCTGGCTCTGCTGCCTCAGTCCTGTGAGCAGTGCAACAACTTTGAGATCGGCACAGATATTCGACTTATGATCTTCGTATTTTATGCTTTTAAGTAATATGCGCCTGTTCCGGTATGTTTCTTTCGTATTTACAGCATAACTAATGGCCGTTCGTTTCTATTGAACAACAAAACTGCCTTTAGACTTGTGTTCAAAGAGTCAATAAATAGCAGCCACTTGTCATTTTCCTTTTAGAAAAATACGGCCAGCATAGACTGCCTGTTCCAAAACGTTGAAATTTCCATACCTTTTTGTAAAAGGTTCCACTGCTGCAAACGAGATCCAAGCAGTTGTCCCTCCATTTTGGAAAGATCTTAATCATGAACTAGACCATTAAGCTCAAAGCTCTTTTCAAAACTTGGACTGACTTCGGGTTCCTTTGTGTCATAATCATCTGGTTTATCATATTTCTCTGGAGGCTTAGGAACAGGTATGCTAGAAGAGACATGAGGTACATGACTAATGGCTGAGGGGATATAATGATAGACTATTTTATGCTTGCTTTTACGAGAAAATCCGAAAATTTGTGTTAAGCAAAAATAACAATCATCAACATTATGCTTAGGCTCCCGCCAAATCATTGATTTTCCAAACTTCTAAGAAATGTAAGTACCCCGTAGCCATTCTGGTAAGGTTCTTGAGCAAGTGTGACAGCATTTTTTGGAAGCCCAAGTTTTGTCTTGATCGCCATTATTAAACCCGAAATATAACTCGTAGGCTTTTCTTACAAGTGGGCTCAAGGTCTTTCGCTGAGCTTTCAGTGTCACCCCGCCACATATCCGTGCTGAATACTGTATTCACTGCTGAATACTGTAATACTGATCCTCCGACAAGTAGCTGCCCACTTTTATACTCATTTCAAACATCTGGTATTTTCTAGAAACATCGAAAACCAAGAGCAAAGTATAAATAAAAACAAGTAACATAACTTCCGTCAAATTTCGCCGTTTTAACAGAGTCGGCCCAGGGACCTTGAAGCGAGAATTTCTAGCCTCGACCATAGGCGTACGCTAAATTTGATACTTGAAAGTTTCAATAATTATAAAATAGTTGGAAAAAATATTTTAATGAAGTGACAGAATTTATGTTTGAATTACCTGTGTTTTTGCTGATTTCATTTTTTCCTTTAAATTTAGCAAAAAACGGGAAATACATCATGTACGAGTGTGCCTAATACTTATTCGTAATTTTAAAAGTGAACACAAATACTAAAGCTTATTATTAGTTTTTAAAAAATCAATCGATTAGCAATCGGTTTAGTTTATATTAATGATAAAGAGATGTTTCGTTTATTAAGGCTCCATCAAACCATAAATAAAATAAAAGTTGAATTAAAATAATAATACTATTACAGATATTTAAATGTTCTGTTTAATTAAATATTTTTTCCACGACATTTAATAACATGTTCATTATTCACTATTTTTGAATAGATGATAACACCTATTACTTTACCGGTGAGTAAAAGTTCATTACTCGCGGGTCATTACTCATAGGTTTAATTATTCAGGTGATGCATGTCTATTGACATATGTAACAGATATTAAGGTTGAAAAACTGTCATTACGTTGCTTGCGTGATATTACGTTGCAATCTTTAAATTTGATTCTCTTAAAGGAATACACCAAAATAGTATTTCAGTATTCCATCACACATTTTTACCACCCACAAGTACATACTTCCACCCATTATATTGTTTTATATATATATATATATATATATATATATATATATATATATATATATATATATATATATATATATATATATATATATTGTTTATGCAAAAGGTTGAAACTATTCTCTCTCAATTAATAAGTACGGCAAAATTAATGTGTCATGCAGTAAAATCATTGCCCTAACTTAATTGAAAATTATTACCAATTACCTTAAATAATATATATTCATAATTATACATTATTGTTTTCTTGATACAGACAGAAAAAAGCAATAAAAGGCATCCAATCAAAATATTTATATCCCTGTAGGCGGAGCCTTCTTTTTTTACTCGCACTATCTCGAGTACGTTAATAGACTATAAACACCCATCGCTTCGACTTTCTTATTTATTGTTTTTTTATCTATGACTTGCACGGCTTCTACTGCACTGACTATTTTAGGGTACATTCCAGGGTACCGATCGACTCGAGGTCACTGAGAGTATCAGGAGTATCAGGAGTATCACAAGGAGAGTTACATTACTTGTTATTATCTATACTTTGCCAAGAGTATGGTGTTACGTTGCAAAATTCAACGTGACAATATTATTTGTATATATGCATTATTTTATGTTTAAATACCTTTGTATGTAAATACCTTAAAATAAGGGGAGCAGTTGTAGCCCATCATTTTGTTTTTCTTTTGCTTAAAACTGTCTGTTGTCTGGAGCGCAAGGGATAGTTTAAATTGTTTCCATTTTGTTTACATTTTGAAGGTTTTATTGATTTTATTTTCTCTCAGAGGTTAATGACCTGTTTTGCCTTTTGTGTTTACCTAGATTAACGTGAATTTCTTTTATTGAGCTAAATTTTTATGCTTTTGTTTATTATTTTTGGAGGTTAATGTTTTGACGTTTGAAATAGATCAGAAGTTAGCAACGAACAACTGTTTATTTTTGCCAGTCTATGGCAATGAACCAGCTAATTGGTCGTGTGTGAGTTAGTAGAATTGTATCAAGAAGGGGGTTGGTACCGCCAAGGTTAACCTAGACAGAAAACGCTGCTGGTGTGAAATAGCTTGGGGAAGCTCTCTCTCTCCTGCTGACCACCAAGGAGACAGCACACGTGAAGGCAATGTTCTAAAAGTTAATTTTCAACCCTTGTTTTGGGGATTGTTGAACAAATGCCTAAGTAAATTTGTTTGTTTGTGCTAATTGTAGTACGTTGTTTCGCAGTGAAATGTCACGTTATCCGTAAATTTTTGGGAAATTTATGTCTTCTTAAAGAAGGATTATACCACGTGGAAAACTTGTATGGAACCCTTTTTCTTCGTTAATGTCTTATAAGGGGCGATAGTGGCTCGTTAAGTTTGTGGAAAAAGGTAAGAATTTTACTATTTCCCCAGTTTTATCAAATTGCTACTTTAAATTTTTTGATCTAACTTTGAAAACGTATTGTATTCGATTTTGGGGTTATTATAATTGCGTAGTTTATTTATGGGGTTTTCTTTAAATGGTTTGTTTTTTTGGGGAGAACTTTGTCTAGAATTTTTTAGCTAATTGGGTAATTTATGTAAGGGATGTAATTTCTGTGTTTCGTAAAGTATCATACGTAACCATGCATAAAGCTTAGACGAGTTGTTTTTTTTAGGGTTCTTTCTTCTTTTTTTTTATTCCTGGTTTTGCCCCTTTGATTTCTTCGACTTGATTTTGTGTTCCGGCCAATGCAGCTTATGCCTAGTTCCAGTTCGAGTTAATGGATTTAATCCCATGCCTTATGTTGGAAATTCAAGTGACAAACCCAAGTTGCTGACATTAGTTGCTGATGACTGACAGCTAGACTACCGTTTTTAAGGCACAACCACTTGCTTCCATAATAACAGGAAAATCACAGCTGTGTCTTAGGTTTAAGAAAATTTTTGTAGAATTATGATATAACATTGACTTAAGAGAATGTCATGTCGATAGTCTAGCCTTAGATTTGAACTGAAATTTTTATTGAAAACACCTGCTACTCAGTTGAATAGCTTGATGTTACTTAATACTTAACACATTATTTTCTCGGTACCTTCACTAAAATCTAAGACTGGAATTTGGACATAAGTATACACATGTGCACTTTTAAAGCTTTAAAGGTTATCGAAAGAACATTTAGTATTATGGTATACCTTAGGGGTATATAGTCACTTACTTTTAACACTATTCTATTGGGGAACAGTTTGATAGGTAGATAGTTGGTACCAGTGGCGGCTCCTCCTTAGGTTTGCAGGTTTGGCAACCCCAAAAAGGTTTAAAATAAAATTTTAAAATATATATATATATATATATATATATATATATATATATATATATATATATATATATATATATATATATATATATATATATATATATATATTAATCATTACATTGTTACAGATTTTTTAAAAATTTATTCGGACATCTGTATTTATTGTTTTATTAATGTTATCTCGAAAGAACAGCCAAATTATTAAAAAACTTAACTGCTGTCGCTAAAATATCATTAATTTAATCGCGCGTCGCGTCGCGTCGCATCCTAGAAGCCGATGCCGATGCGATGGTTGCAATCAAAATGCAAACCCAATTGGATGCATTACCAGTAAGCGTAAGTATATGGAGTTGCCTAGCTTGGCATTGGGCGCTGAATTTAGTCTCATAAGCGGCATGCGGTTTGCAGTTCCACTGCAAACTTTTATTTATCTCGCAGGCCGATTTACGATTTATTGAAGTATAATTTGTTATTTTGGTTATATGTGTAACATATGTAGCTACTTGTATGATTTTTATTACAGTTTTTGTATGTCTATTTATTTACATTAAGTTTATTGTGGTTATTTATTTATTTTTTTAAAGAACCATAGAATTGCAACCCCTTACTTTTTAACCCACGAGCCGCCACTGGTTGGTACTTGTGAGTTGCAATCATATACACGAGTACGAGTGTTGTATATCAATCTGTGGTAGGAGGTATAAGATTTATTGCTAATCATTTGGTAATAATCTTATACGGTTTAATTATAAATATTGAATTTGATCATTGAAGATTAATTAGATAGACTTACTGATATTGGTTTTTGTTTAACCCTTGACCGGTTATATTTTTTGTTTAAGCCTTAGTGCTCTCAGATAATTTGCTGTAACTTCCATAACGTCATTCTGCATCATTTAATTTTTTTAAAGTTGTAAGAGCCTGTTAAAAAAGTTTTAAATGCAACTTATGGCCTTACGTATATGTGGGTAACATACTAGAAGGTTTTCTGTAAAAGTTATATGCTTACTGACTTTGTTATATATAGGATTTTGCTGACAATTTATTAATTGTCCAGTTTTTTTGGTTTAGTAACTGTAAATCTGTAAACAAGTCAAATTTAGTTTAACATTGTCATTTATTTTTCAATAATTTAAAATCTTATTAAATTTTGGTTTAAGAGGCGCATCCACCAATTTGGTAGGAATTTGTTACAATTATTTTATTGTTTTTTTGTAATAAAACATTAACAAGTATATTTATATTTTGACTTTTATTGGCAATACCCCCTTCAAGAATGCACTCGCCTTTGTCTAGAGCCTCATGCGACTGTAAGTATTTATTGTAACCATCTTTAGCCAATGATTATTTTTATTTTTTATTTCTGAGCTAGCCGAGCACTTCCTTAGATAATTATCTATTAATTTTTATTAGATAATTATTTATTTTAACGTTTATTATTAGATTATTTTTTGCCCAAGTGGGGCGTTCATTAGATAATTAATTTGTTTTGCCCAAGTGGGGCGTTTATAAAATTTCCCCTAATAAATTTGTAGAAAATTTCCGGTAATAATGGGAAACGATTTTAATATACAGGGGCCCTTCAATAAGTAGCTGTCCTTCCGATGACTATGGGGTACGGTGAAATCTGGAATTACATGGCGTTTAATGGGTATTTTCTTTATTTAAAATCGTGGCGGGTTGAGACTTTGTAGATGGGAGACATTTCCAAACACCCCTATGCTGCCAGATTGTGCACACTAAGAGAAAACGTAGACTTGACCACGTCTATGCTATAGAAAGATAAATATCGCACAGGTATTTGGTACATTCTTACACCTGCTTAATGTTGTTGGTACTTTCTGGACTATGTTTCGTGATACAACAATTTAAGGGTCAGTGTAAGGGTTAAATAGGTAGGACTTAGCAAAATAACGTATTTGTTTGGCAAAGAGGATTTTTGTACAAAACAGTGTTACTTTTATTTTGTCTGTGACACAATTATTCTGGATTTTTATGGATCGGAATTTTGCTTTTTTTAATAATTGTTTCTATTTTTAACTTCACCCTTACAGTTATACGTTTTAATGTTTTTTTTTTTTATATATTTACCTTTTAAAATTGATTTTCCTGTGTTACAAGTTGTAGGATTTGACAGTATTTATTTGTATCTCCCCTTTATTTATTGGCTATTTGGGATTTTCTTTAACTTAATTTAAGAATGTTAGAACTGAAATTATTGCAAAAATAGCTGATACCTTGAACTACATTTTATAAAGTGTTTGCCCCACTATTATATTATAATTAAATTAAATAAAGCACACTTGAACTAATATATATATTTTTGTATTTAAAGGGCTATGCAAATGTTCGCATATCTTTATTGTTTTATTTACTCACAAACTATTCATATACATCATACAGGCGTATAGCTGTAAATATAGGACATTGTCAAATTCAGTGTTTTGGTTGTATTAGATCTGGCTTTTCATTTCAATGAAAATTATGAACAAACATGAAAGAGTAATGCCCAAATATGAATTACGAGGAATTAATTATGAGCTGTCGATAATTCACAATAATGTGGTAGTAAAATGGTTAATAAGTTAAATTCTGAAACAAATAATTTTATTTTTGTTCAGTTTAATACTGTCACGAAAAAGGTCTGCCTACTTAGGAGCGTCCAAGTTTGCAAAATGGGAAATCATTTTATCTTATCTGTGTTATCTTTGATAATAACAATAATGGGCACAAACACAGTATATTCATAACCAAAGGA
>JAHBCN010004024.1:0-68390 GCA_019359885.1 Listronotus oregonensis
GTCTATTCCCATGTATCCAGGCACCTAGAGTAGTTCTATCTTGTATCCCAGCGGCAAGATCTTTTAGGTCGTTTAAGCACTTCATCGTGATTTTTGATGTAAAAGGATGGGAATTCTATCCTCTGTGGAGGCCTGACTGTCTGAGAGAATGCGAATGTTTTGGTTGTGTCTCCCATTCTTTTGAGCACATGCTTGAACAGCATAGATTTCCGCCTGATATACTGTTGCTTGCTTGCATAATAAAAAGCTGTAAGATGCTCTGGGCCTTACCCCAAATACCCCAGCACCCACTCCATCATCTATCTTTGCGCCATCGCATCGGTGTACCAAGCGAGAACTCTGAAATGTGATGGACATGTTTCCTTTGTCCATATGTTAGGAACGCAGATGACTTGATATAATTGGTTAAAGATACAGATCATCTGATTTCATATTCACAAGCTGTTGGTCAATAATATCCCGTGCCTTTCTGTAACCTTATTTTTCCGAATTTTGTTTCCACGTCCTGTTGTTTTTCATACTATAGGCGCTGCTGATAGCTGATAGATAGGATGTTAAACTAACGATAGTTTTCTAGCCATAGAAGCTATGCTTCTTAAGGCACCGGTTATGCACAGACAAGGCTATCTCTGCAGACGGTTTAGTCTCATGGCGGTCCTAACGTACAACCAAAGCATCATCCTTGATTTAGGCCCTTAGGTTTTACTAAATATGCTTCTGTATCTCAAGGAACACATTTTTGCTTTATTCCAATTCTTTGTCACCTATTGGGTCCACGTTAATTTAGGGTCTAGGATTAGACCTAGGTATTCCACTTCTGAAACAGTTTTTATCTGCTCACCGAAGATTTATAAGGTTGGTTTAGTTTCCTATTTTTTCCATTTGTAAATGGCATTGTAATTGACTTGGGCCCAAAATCCTTCATTGTTGAAGATATCCTCATGCCACCTCTATTTATACAGTGTTTTCGTGTAGGCTAGTCATAATCTGCCGATTTTGTGGTATATTGTGTATCCACCTGCATGTGGAACAGAAGGAGGCATTATAAAAGGCCCTGGGTGTCAATGAAAGCTCCCAATGCTATATCTTTGTGGTGTATGGACATTTCCACCCTCTTTACAAGGTTGTAGAGAGCTGTACCACAAGATTTACCCGCATTATTTGCATGTTACTGCTCGAAAAGGGGATTTTCTTGAAGTATTTTGTCCTTTATCTGTTAATCTAGAGTTTTTTCCGCATTTGCAGCATGAATGGTGTTCTGTATGGCTTAGCCACAGTGTAACTTTCTATTCCGGGTTAAGGTATGAAGATTGCTTAAGCAAATCTCCATGTTTTCGGGACGTACCTTGTTACAACGCATGATATGAAGATTCAGCACAGGTGAGGCAACAATAAATCAATAGATATTGTGTGGACTCGAAGATTTGTAAATTTTAAATGTTGTTATGGGCCACTTGACCTTTTCATAGCCTGGCTACGCCCCAGTCAGCTCTTTTAGCTCCATGCTCCAAGTTCAGTTGTACCTGATGATCTTCAGATTGTTTGAAGTTCGAACCCGGAAACTGTATCTAAAGGAGTACTTTTAGAGATTCCTCTCTGATGGCCCAAGATGCTCTTTAATAAAACCAATATTTAAAAAGCCATCCCTATTAATTTCAGTCATCAGAATTTTTAATTTTTCTTTACATTAATGAGCCCCTACGCCGAAAGAAAGACTATCTTTGTTTTATTCTATACTAAGTGACATAAAAAATGCAACACCCAGAGTTATTTATTGAATTTTGATAAAAACTTGTAAACATATTTGCTATCATGAAAGTATACGCTGATAAAATTTTGAAGGCATTCCGAGCCGTACTGTTTTTGTATTGTAAGATCAGGATCCAAACAATATGAACATGTTTACTAAATATTCAGTGATTATTCTGTGTTGGATTTGTTTGGTTTCATTTGTTTCATTGCATGATCATGCCTAGGGTTCGCAGATGCGCTAATTTCACTCAACTTTCCGAGTTTAAAAAGGGATAGATAATCGGGTTACGTAAAGCCGGTTTTTCTTTTAAAAAACTCACTAATTGAGTGAATCGAAACCAAGCTACAGTAATAAGATGTTGTCGAACGTGGTTCCAAGAAAGCCGAAATCAACGAGTAAGAGGTACTGGACGCCAAAGACAGACTACAGAGCGACAGGATCGTTATTTGAGGCAACTGGCATTTAGATATCGATTTTCCACAACAGGGGCAGTTGCGAACCAGTGGTTTGATGATATCAGAAAGGCAATAACAATATGGATACTTTATCATCAATAAGGTCTTTTGGATCGTTTTCATACCGTCCCCAACTTTACTTCCTCTGATCCCACAGCATCGCATCGTCGGCAACGATTGCTTTGAGGGAGATACTTGAATGGAATATGGAATGGAACTTAATCGTATTCAGCAATAAGTCCAGATTCTGTTTGGGCACACATGATGGCCGTACAAGAGTAAGAAGGAGACGTGGTGAAAGACAGAATGTCCGGAAAGACGAAACAGCATATTCATCGCCTGTGGGTGTTATGGTATGGGGTGCCATTGCTTGCGTCAGCAGGTTACGATTAGTGTTTATTCGAGGTACCATGGCTGCCCAGCGCTATATCAATGAAGTTTTGCAACCAAATCCCTTTTTGGAAACATTACAAGATCCACTTTGTCAGCAGGACAATGCACACTTTATGTCGCATGTGTTAGTTTAAACTTTTTAGAAGCGTCCGGTGTAAATTTTCTTTAATGGCCTCCTCGATATCCGGACATTATGGATATGATGGGAAGAAGGTTGCAAATTCACCGCACCCCACACCAATATTAAAGGCTTTACGAAACCAAACCAGATGGCCTGGGATACAACACACCAAGAAGACATCAATCACCTAATTAAATCAATGCCGCAAAGACTTAACGATTGTGTAGCGAACAGAGGAGCTTTAACACATTAAGGTGGGATACCTCAGCTATTTTGCGAAATTTTGAATTAAAATTTTAATTTATTTCTATTTATCAGTGAAAAAGCTTAAAAGTGTGCTCAAAATTACAGCAATCCTACTCGGTGTTGCAATTTATATGTAACCTAGTATATTATATCGAGAATCTTTATTCGTTTGCTCAGAATAATATACAGTATGTCCACGAAAAAGGTGTTGAAGAGAAAAAACTTTTTTATTTTTGATTTTATCGAAAAAAGCAACTCTTGATAAAAAGTTTTGCTACTTCTAGAGTAAGATTGGAATAAAAACATTTAACATATTTTATACGCGGTGTCCAGAAAATTGAAAAAACTTAAAATGGTACGGGAGTAAAGTGCATTTATTTGAAAAGATATGGAAATAAGTTACTGGGAAAGTTGTTCAAAATTAAAAGGTAGTTTTTAATACTAATTTTCGAAAAAATCGGCCTACTTTTATTTTTTGTGATTAAATTTATTTTAATATCAATTTAAATTTTTAATATCAATTTATTATCAAATTTTTTGCTGTTAAGTAAGCATTTAAAGCTGCCGATACTGCAGCTAATGAATTATAAAAACGAAGTGTCAATAAAGCATGTCACTATTAACGCCTACTAGATACAAAGATTTGAGAATTGTTACTTTTAAATTAAAAGGTATAATCAAACAAATTTAAATAAAAGGTGGCGTTTTTCAAAATTGGTTGTTCAGCCACCTTTTTAAAGTTTAATAACCCCTTTTTTATAAATTATTATTTTCAATCTTTCAAAAAATGCTTTTTCTGTAACCATATTTTTATTTTCTATTTCAGTATTTTTATTTTTCTAAATCTCGACTTTAAGAAGGTGAACAAAATTTTTAAACCTTTTGATATTTCAAACAAAGAAGTTGCATGAACACCTGTGACCACCTACTGCATGTAAAGGTGTTAAATAGTATTCTTTTTTTTTTTAAATTTATTATCCAAAGCTACTAAAACAATTTTCTAAAAATTGGGATTTATAAAAATTTTATATGAGAATTCAAAAAAAAACTTAAATTGATTCAAGAATCGTAGCATTTTTTGAGAAGATATAGGAAATAGTTAACTCCGGAAATGTTGGTTCAAAAGTTTGAGGAAAAGTCTCAAATACCTTTTAAAAAATCAGTACTTTTTTAATTGGATCATAATAAATTTAAAAAATTTTATTGGAACACAATTCTGAACGTGCTCTAAAGGCGCTTTGAAACGTTTTGCATCAATATTGCCTAACTTTAATTAAAAATGTAAAACAGCATTGAATTTATATGAATTAGCTAAAAACCTTTTTACAAGTCATGACGTCATTGATGACTAATACAAACCCTCGTGAAACGATTATAAAAAATTTGAATTAGTTAATTTATAATAAAATTTTAATCACAAATAAATAAAAGTGGGCCGATTTTTTCAAAAATTGGTATTGAGACCACCTTTTCCCTTTTTGAATAACTTTTTCTAGTAACTTTTTTTTCATATCTTTGCAAATAAATGCACTTTTCTCTTTTACCTTTTTAAAATTTTTTCAATTTTTTGAACACCGCGTAAAAAATATGTTTAATGTTTCTATCCCAATCTTACTTTAAGAAGTAGCAACAATTTTATCAGGAGTAGCTTTTTTGATAAAATTAAAAATAAAAAGTTTTCCATTCAACACCTTTTCCGGGGACGACACCAGTACGTCCATGGAAAAGGTGTTAAATTAAAAACTTCTTTATTTTTTTAATATTATTAAACTAAGCTACTTTTAAAAAAATTTCTACTTCTTAGGTAAGATTGCGGTAAAACATTTAACAAATTTTATATGTTCAGAAAATTGAAAAACTTAAATGGTTCAAGAGTCAAGTGCATTTATTTGAGAGATATAGAAATAAGTTACTAGAATTTTTCAAAAAAATCGGCTACTTTTATTAATTTGTGATAAAAATTATTTTAATATTAATTATCTAATTCCAAATTAACAACTCATTATTGTACTAGTAGGCGTTGATAGTGACAAGCTTTATTGACACTTCGCTTTTATAATTCATTAGAAGCAGTAACGTCAGCTTTAAATGCTTACTTAATAGCAAAACATTTGACAAAAATTAATAAAAAAAATTTAAATTGATATTAAAATAAATTTAATCAAAAATAAATAAAAGTAGGCCGATTTTTTCGAAAATTGGTACTAGAGACTATCTTTTAATTTTAAACAACTTTTTCTAGTAACTTATTTCCATATCTTCTCAAATAAATGCACTTTACACTTGTACCATTTTAAGTTTTTACAATTTTCTGAACACTGCGTATAAAATATATTAAATGGTTTCTATCCCAATCTTACTCTAGAAGTAGCAAAATTTTTTATCAATAGTAGCTTTTTTCGATAAAATCAAAAATAAAAAGTGTTTTCTCTTCAACACCTTTTCCGTGGACATACTGTAGATAAAGCCGACCATATTTAGTACATATTTCCTGCAGGCGGCAAAGAGCCAGCAGCAAATTAAAAAAGGTCATTATATTTTCCGTCCTCCGCTTCGTTTGACAGGCGTCAATGAGCAATTGTCCGCCGACGTGTAAAAAAATCTCGAATATCAGCCCTTTTGCGAAAAGGCCCAATAAAAAATGTTACTTCTACTGGAACGAACATTCCTGTAGGGTATTATTTAGAAAATATTTCTATGGTCAAAAAGAGAAGCGTTCAAGCGGGAAACGATGGCTTTAGGGTAGTTTTGTGTTTTTGTAACCGGATAAAAGCACATTTTTGGCACATTTTAATCTACCACATAATAAAAGTGGGAGACATTATTAAAATATTTTATTGTTGTATCTTTACCGAAATTAGGTGAATTTATAAAAAATTTGACAAAAAAGTTTAAAATTTTGGCGGAAAAAAGCAATGAAATTTCATTTTTGGGCCAAAATAAATTATTCAAGGGAAAATTATTTTGTTCCAATTAAAATTTTAATTAAAAGAAAAATTTCATACGTATTTTTGTTTGTTTTTAAATAAGAAAATTCCGAATGTTTTAAATTTAAACCCTACTTCTCAAACCAAAAGTTTTTTTAAAAACAATTTAAAAAATCTTTTTTAAAAATAAATTTTTTTAAAACATAATAATTTTTTAAAAAAAAAATTTAGTGTTTACTTCTTTTGCAATAAAACTGTTTTTATAAAAATAAACCAAAATCTGTTTTTATTTGTGTTAAAAAATTATTGAATTAATTTAGCTTTTTTTTGACTTGTTTTGGTCTAAACGTTTAAAAATTATTTTTCTTTTTAAACCCCTTTGTAGAAATAATTTCGAAAAACTTGAAACATTTTTCCTTATATTTTTTATATTTAACCCAAAATATGAACCCCGTTCGAGGGCGGTCTAAAATTAAAAAAACTTCTGGGTTTACCTGCGGTGGTGGGCTCCCCGGTTTAAATCTTGGTTTGACAAAAAATTTTCCTTTTTCCGTTTGCTAATGTGCCCTTTCCCTTTCTAAGAGCGTTTCTTCTTAAAAAGAAAAGACCACCTCCAACCTTTTCTCACCACTGGGGGCCAGTATCGTATAAAACAGATCCGAAGCAAGATGAACAAAAAGCTTAACTCAAGATGTTAGCATCCGTCTAAAAAAAGTTATGATCCGTGCCTTAAACAGGTTTCCAACGGTGCCTTTTGAGATACAGGGCGACCTCTCAGAGTATCTGCTTATTGCAGAATTGGGGTTTTGCCTTAATGGACTTTACTTCTACCAAACAGAAAGCGGACCAAAAAACGCTTTCAAGGATAAAAGTAACAAGTGCGCTGACCGAAACGAATATATCCGTTTCAAGAGGTGCCACTCAAGGTCACAAGCAGACAAAGGCGCGCCGACCGAAACGGGGAATCCGTTTCGGGTGCCCGAAGTTGCCGGCGCCTGTCCCCGGGAAGGGCTAACCATCCCGAACAAAAAGAGGAAGGACCCCTGAATCCAAACGAAGGCGGACAGAACCGCCTTTATGCGAGGGTTTCCCTGGTTTTAAACAGAGCGGGGGGGGACGTTTTCATAGGGTAAGACCGGAGAGGGGGCCTCAGAAAGAACTTTGTTCTGTAAAAAGGACTTGGAGCTACCCACGTTTTTTGGACCGGGAGAGGAGGGATGAGGATATAACCGTCTGCTCTCATACTCTTCAGGAGCAGGGACACCAGAACAAAAGAACACAATTTCTGTGCCCGAGGAACGAGTAAGAGGAAATCAAAAACTCTCTCCCAATCTGGTATTGGATTCATTGAAATCTGATCCCATTGGGAGAAAAGTGGAGCCATGACGAGCGGTCGCATGGAGGGCGTAAAAAATCCCTCACTTTAAACCTACCATAACATTTTTGTTTTCCCAAAAAATTTTTTATTTTTTTTTAAAATATTAATCCCTTTTTAATTGTTTTCAAAATTTAAAAAAAATTTAATGGGAAAAAGCTTTTTTTTAAATTTTTTTTTTTATATTAGGGGGTTTTTTTGGGGCAAAAAAATACTTAAATAAATTTAATAATGAAATAAAAATATTTAAACCCCTTAAAAAAGGAAAAAAAATTTTAAAAATTTTATGACAAAAAAATGTATTTAAAATTTTTTGCTGTTTAAATTTTTTAAAGCCATCTCAAAAACCCCCCCAAAAATGCAAAATCAAAATATTGGGTTTTTCAAATTTTTAAAAATGAAATTATTCAAAAAAAAATTAAAAATTTTATAATTAATTAAAAATAAAAATTTTTTAGAAAACAAAAATTTAAAAAAATATAGGGCATTTAAAAAAAAAACTTTTTTGTTTGTTTTTTAATTCATAACATTTTTAAAATATAAAGCAAAAAAAATATTTTTGTATAAAATTTTTTTTTTAATTTTTTTTGAAAAAAAGGGGGGGTGGCTTAAGTTTCCTTATATCGAGGATTTTAAAACTTTAAAAAAAAAAGATTTTTTTCGGTAGTAAAAGAATTCAATTCCTTTTTTTAAAAATTTTACCAAAAATGCCAGTTATTTTGGAATTTATCCATGAACTTAAAGTAAGTTTAAAAAAAAATAATGGGGTTTTACCCCAAAAAAAAAGTTTTTTAAATTTAAAATTTTGGCAAAATTTTTTGAAAAAATCATTTAAAAACAAAAAAAGTTTTTTTTTTTTTAAATTTTTAAGAATTAAATTTAAAAAATTTTTTTTAGTTAAAGGTTTGTGTCAAAAAAAAAAAAAAAAAAACTTCCACAAAAACCCCAAAAAAAAAAACTTTTTTTTTGGTAAATGATTATAAAGAAATTTAAAAAAAAATTAAACTAAATTTTATGAAATATTGCTTTAAAAAGGAAATTCTAAAAGTTTTTTAGTTTTTATGACGTTTTTATGTCATTTATGATACAAAGAAAACATTTCAAAACATGAATCCGCCACAAAACTATAGAACATATTTATTAAAACTTATGTTCTCCATATCTAAAAGAATCCCAAACCTTTAAATAATAAAGGGGAGTTTTCTTAATAATTTTTTGTTTATTACTCCTAAAAATTGATAAGCGATAAGCTAGCATCGCCATTTTTAAAAGCAAAATACTGTTTTAAAAATGGCATAAAAAATATAGTATTTTTTGCAAAATTAGTCAAAACTTTTGTACTAATTTTTTTCCACGCCCAAACTTTGAAGCTAAAATTGTTTTCATCACCATAGGAAAAGCCAAACTCTTCGCTAATATTTCTGCCAATTTTACTTTTGATCATCCGTTTGCTTCTGCTTTTTATAAATGTCCAAAAGCATATTTAAGACCCAGCAGATCAAGCGCATCCGTTCTTCTCTCAACTTTGCAATTAACTCTCAAGTGAATGGAAGGCATCCCAGAAAGAATCTGTTCTCCTAAACTTGCACCTACCTTGACTCGACTCTTTCAGATTCGTAATGGCACGAGCATGTTTTTCTTTTAATTTTGGTCGTCCAACTCTTCTTTTAGTATCTTTCAAAATAACCAATACTCAAAATCCCTATATTTTTTATCAAAATTGTAACAGTTTTTATTTTTAAAAAGTAGGTATTTCATTTTCAGTTAAGTTATCATAATTTATTTTTATCTTGAAAAGGGTGGCCGACTTGCCACCGAAACGTATATAGATATTGGCGATCTGCTATTTCAAAGGTGACAATAGGACTGAGCAGGCTCAGTCTGCATTCTCCGGGACCAGGACCAAAGCGGTACTTACGTTACTGAAACTCTGATACATTTATTTTGTATATTTTAGTATCTTGCATAGTATTTCTTTAACTTTTTTGTTCTTATTTTTTAGGTATGTCCTTTACCGCAGTACCAAATATTTTACGTAAGTATAACTTGAATTTATTACCATTGGATCATTAATAAAAATTAGTTTTTAGAAAAGTGTTTAAAAGACAAGGTGTATATTTAGACGCTATACAATGAAGTTTTAGGTGGTATAATGATCGGTAATAAAAAATGAAAATTTATAAAAGTGACGTCATAAGTAAACATTTTTACTAATTTTTTTAGGATCACATTTTTTGTGGGATCAGATGTTTGCCAAAAACAAGTTTTAATTCTCGCGCCACACAGTGGCATAATACGAGATAGACTGTTTTAAAAATTCACCAAATTTGATTTTTTTTATAATATAAATCTTATAAAATTTGAAAAAGATTGTCGGAGCCGTTTTTTAATTTTTCTTTTAGTTCTGCCCCAATTTGAAAAAGTGGCAACTAAAATTTTGATCTTGCAAAAACAATTTTTTCGCTGCCATAATGGATATGTTACTGGTTTTGATGTTTTAAAAAATTATTATATAAATTTATATTATATATATATATATATATATATATATATATATATATATATATATATATATATATATATATATATATATATATATATATATATATATATATATTGATATATATAATATATATAATATATATATATATATATTTATATATATAATGTTTTTACTGATATTTTATATATTATATATTTTGATCATAATACATATTTATATATATATATATATATATATATATATATATATATATATATATATATATATATATATATATATATATATATATATATATATATATATATATATATATGAGTAAATTCCCTTCAGTTGATGAATTTTTGAAAGGTCAATGATTTTGTTAAACTTAAATTTAAGTATATTATAAGATATTTCCAAAAATGAAATTTAAGTTTTAAAGGCCTAAAATCCAATATTTTCAGCCTATTTTCGAAAATTTGATTCATAAAAACTTTTAGCCGAAATTAAATTATTTATAGGAAGTTTTATTTATTACATCCTCTAGTATGTATAAAAAAATATTTTGTTTCCCTAAACCATTTTAGTTTTATTTAGAACGTAGCTAAAAAAAGTTAAAAATTTGTTAAATGGTCATTTTCAAATGGCCGCCAAAAATTCATTTTTTAACCGATCTATCCTATTTTTTAAATTTTAATATCAAAATTTATTGCCTCATATGGTATTGATTCAAATTTTTATTTTAAAAATTAAATGAATAAAATATTCTATATTTATAATATATATATAATATATATTATATATATATATATTTATTATATATATATATATATATATATATATAATATATATATATTATTATATTATTATATATATATTTATATTTTAATTATTTTTTAATATATTATATTTTTTAGTTTAATATTTATTATATTATTTTATCTCCTTATGATTTAGAAATAATTTTTTTTTTTTAAAAGGTTTTATATAGAAAAATTATTAGCTTTAATTGTTATAATATTCATTTTCCGGATTTTAAAATTACTTTTCAAAAAATTTCAAGATATTATATAAAGATAAAACCAAATATTCCAAATATTAGTATTTAGAGTATATGGCAAGGATCATTTAATTTTCTTAAATTCCATTAATTTTAAAAATGTATGGACTTATTTATTTTATTTTCCAATTTTGCAAATTTTGGGCTATTTCAAAATTGTATTTTTCATGCTAAAGAAATACATTGTAAAGGGACATTAAGCTAAGACATTATAAATATACAAACTATCAAAATTTCCATAATCATGCACAAAATAATTTCCGAACATGTCACGGTCCTATAAGAACTTCCAACAAAGGATTAACATATAATAGTGATGAAGTAGGTCGCCTTGAAACTGTTGTTTAGATTTTGAAAGCCAAGAGAAATTAAATCTGATTTATCTCTTGGCAGAATACAATGCCTTAATTGTCATCATTTTGTAAAACGAATATGTATTTTCTGTGATGTTTAGGAGATTTAGGATAAAAAGATCAGGCTTAATTAAAAGAAAATGGATTGACCTATTTTTAATTACTCGAATTAAATTTTGTTGTTTCTAAATTATACTGGATGGTGCATTTAGGCCAGTGGTGACTTGGGGCTTGTCTGACAGGGAGGAACTAAACATACAAAAACAAAAAATAACATATACTTTATGCAAGCTAACAATGTTTAGTTGGCAATAGGGAACTTAACCATTTTTTTTAAATCTCATGATTTGCTTTATATATGTCTAGAAAGAACATTCCCAAAATATTTCCGGTTAAAATTAAATAATTACTTCATAATCCAGCGTTAAAGTTTCGCGCGGTCCGAAAGCATTTCAAACAGTTCATTTTCGCGCCAGCGTGGATGACGTCATTACTTACTATGGCCGTCGACCCATCCGTATAGCGAACACGCCACGCTGCTGCACAGTTTTCTTTCTCTATTATTGTACTGTTATTTTTTGTTGTGGATCGATAATTTTCATTGCATTTTGTAACTGTATATTGTTTTGGGTCGTGTTAAAGTTTATTATGGAGAAAAGTAGTATCAAGTACGACATTTCAAACACCGAATAAAATATTTATTAAATCCAAATCGAAGAGCGAAATGGTTAAAAGCGTGCCGTAGAGATATCAAGGATATTTCCCCGAACTCCGTACTTTTTGTTTGTGAGGTTCATTTCAATGTAAGTAAATAATAACCTAGGTTTTGTTATGCAAGTTTGATACTTTTTTCGATGTATATAGGTCTTATAGTATCTAAAACAAAGGTAGAATAAAAAAAACTGCCACCTACAAACCCGAGACTTTAGTTGAATATTGTTAGAATATATGTACATAGTACTAACTACTAGACCAAAGAGTTTTTTTAATTTGAGATAAGTACTGAATAATGTAAGTTTATTCTACTAAACGCAATTATTCGTAATTATATTTAACCGTGTGTACTTACTTCTCTGCTTTAACGCCGCGAACTTCTTCAAGGAAAAACTATCACTATTTTAAGAAAAATTTGCAACCATAAACATGTCCACAACAGGCGGTTATCGGACTGGCCCTTAGAATATCCCTCTTCAGTCATATTCAATGAAAATAGTCACTCTGCTTGCACAAAGTCTTTAGGAAACAATATCCAATAGTTTGATAAACAAACACAAACACGATGTTTAAAACAAACCACCTCCACCCTACTTATGGAAAGAAAAGCCCGTTTAACAATGTTTAAAGTATGGAAACTGCAGTAACACTCACAATCGATTAAATACAAGAAAATTTGACGAACCGAACAGTTTTAAATCAAAGCGACAACGCTTTTATAATGGCCATTCCGATGAATTAAAATGAACGTAGATTGACGATTGTGAGTTGTGACGTCACGACCAATGGCAAAGCGTTTTGGTCCGCCAGGTAGAATTTGAATTTGGAGGTATTTTCAATCATTTATTGCGGCCGTTGTGAGTATCTAAAATGTATTTTTTTGCTAATACGTGTTTTAAGGCGACATTTGCTTATATTTTCAAATACTTTCGAAAAAATTAAAAATATTGGCAAGTTCCCTATTAGTTAGATTTAAGTTAGCTGACTTAAAAATTCGGGGCCGTATTGCAGAAAGTTTAAAAAAATTTAAAAATTTAAAAATTTGGTGTTTAGATTACAAAGACCAAAGGATCCCGCACTAATTACATTTTAAACCGGCATCGGTGAAATTGTAAAGTGAGAGTGAGATTTTAGTTTGGTAGCGTACTATCCCTACAGATAATATTTTCTTGGGGGAAGAGTACCGGTCATATCTTTAATTAAGAGCCGCCCAAAAATACGCCACAGGAAAATATTTTTAAAAAATGCATTATATTACCTTACTTTAAATAAATTCCGTAGCTTTAGAAGACAGAA
Source organism: Listronotus oregonensis (assembly GCA_019359885.1). Taxonomy (NCBI): domain Eukaryota; kingdom Metazoa; phylum Arthropoda; class Insecta; order Coleoptera; family Curculionidae; genus Listronotus; species Listronotus oregonensis. The sequence continues at coordinate 13,176 of JAHBCN010004024.1, forward strand.
TTAGGTTTGCAGTTTGCGAGCCCAAAAAGTATCTACAGAATGGTCCAAATCATACACCAGGAAAAGTGTGCCAATAAAAGCACCTTTAAGACTACTAAGGTTCTAAGAGCTAGAACCGAAAAATCATCGTCATTAGTAATATGATGTTTTTTTCGTAAAATATGTTCATTTAGTATTGTTAATTATGTTTTCGCGCCGACTGACAACCTGTTGGATACAGGGGGTAGCAATAAAGAATGAAAGTGCCAAATTTTTGGGAAAAAATCGTCATCGATAATAAATCAGCCATTTTGGCTATTTAAAGTTGAACCCCTAAGGTGTCTTAATCTAAAAGTGCTGACAGTTAGGTGGATACCAATGGCAGTAAAACGGGGTCAAATTATCCCGAGTGCTTACTTTATACAGGGTGTTTTTTAATTGAATGTCAATATTTAAGGGAGCAATTTTTGGGTTCTTTTTAAGAAGAAAACTTCATTTGAACGTATGTCATAAACCTCCTTAGTTTTGAGATACAGGGTGGTAAAATTTTCAAAAATAAATCATTTATTAATAATATCAGTAATACCACTTTGGATATTTTAATAAAATTTGGCATACATATACAATGTATCAAGAGGCATTTTTAAGTGTACTACATTTTTTTAAATTTCCACCAATGGCGTTTATACGGAATTTGGTCTGCTGATTTTAGCAGATATTGATGGTACGTCACTGATTTCTCTTAAAATAAAAATTATTTTTAAAATCCTAATCATTTATAAGCAAAGTTAATCACTTGATTTTTTCAATCCGTTGCACGGTTTTGTTAAAAAAAATAAAACTATTTCTCTGCATGATCATAAAAATATCGATAAACAATATCACTATGCAAAGAAATATCTAGATTTAATTTTTCTAGCTGAAAATAGTGCGTCGGACTAAAAAAATTATGAGCAGATTTCATCTCTTGATTTTTTTTAGTCCGACGCACGGTTTTCACCTAGAAAAATTAAATCTAGATATTTCTCTGCATGCTAATATTGTTTACGGATATTGTTATGATCATGCAAAGAAATGGTTTTAATTTTTTAAGCGAAAACCGTGCATCGGATTAAAAAAAGCAAGTGATTAACTTTGTTTAAAAATGATTGGGGATTTCTAAAATCAGAAGAGTGAAAGAGAAATCAGTGACGTACCATCAATATCTGCCAATGAAAATTAAAAAAAAAATGTAGTACCTAAAAATGCCTACTTGATACATAGTACATGTATGCCAAATTTTATTAAATATCCAAAAGTATTACTGATATTAACAATAAATTATTTATTTTTGAAAATTTCACCACCTTTATCTCAAAACTTAGGACGTTTAGGACATACGTTGTAGGGTTTAAAGCTACAAGTTGTTTTTTTATATAATTTTCTTCATAATAATAATATTATATTCAATTAGTATCAACGGCAATTAATTATTTTCTTATACAAATAAATTTAACGATTTCTAAACCTTTTTTATTAAGTAATAATTGCGGCACCGCTGCCCTTTTCCACGTGACGCCTGCTTGACTAAAGCCGTTTCAGATCGCTTTACTGATAACGCCTCGGTGGTGATGCTACACGGCTGCACAAGTCGCTGTGTTGCCACAATTGTCTTCGATTTTCAGTAGAAGTGTTCACACAAGTACTTCGATGTGTGGGTACGATTTTCTCGTCGCCAGGCAGCAGATATTGTACCGGCGAGACGGCAGGTTCTCTTTTCCTGCTCAGGCGGTTTTTTTTTGCTTAATGGCGGTTCTGCCAAATTCACGTGTGATGCATTAAAATTTGCATATTTTCTTGTGGTATGGCGTGCTATGGTCAACTGGTGATGTTTTATCAGGACTATTAACGGTTGATTTGCAAACAGGTATGTTAAAACTCTAATATACTGATAAATGCTATTTTCTTTCAATTTTCAAATCTAGTTTTATCCAAGTCATCTTGCTAATTTTGGGTGTTTTTTATAGCAGTGTGCAATGTTCATTTCCTCTGTAGGAGTAGCCACTGACTTCTTCCGTTGGTAGCCTGTAACCCGCATTTATGGTGAGTTAACTCATACTTAAAATACCCATAAATATCTGTATAATACTGAGTTTATTATCACTATAAATTGTTTGGTCTTTAGTATGAACTTTAAGAGTCCTAATACTGTTTTTCTTCAAACAGGGTTTTATGGTTTTTTCGTTTTGGTAAATTCATCCAGTTTCGACAATCGTTCTTGTATGGTTTGGCTCTTCACGTGACCACTACCAGTGTAGAAGCACGGCGTCGCGTCGTCCAGCAGCCATTTTGTCCGAAACCAACAGGAAAACTGGTTTTACCTTTCTTTTTTATGGGGAATACCAACATCTGCGCGCCATCTTTTTGTTTACCTATTTATTTTAGAAGGAATTGAAATTTTATTATTTTTTTAAACTAAGTAATTAACCTACATTTAATGACATGTTTCTCTTTTATTATAATATTGTTTGTAAATAATGTAAAACAACTATCAAAATTGTAAGAACCGATCTGATAGGGAAATTAATTTTTTAGTTGATTTAAAAGGGGGTTATTTGCGCTTATAATATTACGGATGCTTGATCAAGTACACGGTATTATGCGTATTACATCAAGAATAAAGATTGCGTTAATTTTAATAGAAATAATGCGTCAGGGAGGTTCGTTGGTAAATTAATTAAAATTATATTTTTTCAATAGTTCATTCCTTAAGAATATAAATAAAAACCATTTATTTGAACTGACTGTTTATGAATTTAAATTCCTACCTTTGTGAAATTAATAACAACAGCTTAATCTCTAAACTTGGTTAATTTCGGTGTTTCCAACCAAGTTAAATTCTAATTAAAAGTAACCGAATAAAAGGAAATACCGTGGCGCCCATCTATTTTTCCTTAATTAATTATCTTACCTTAATTAGGTACATTGTACTCACGACATTACTGCTTTACCAGGCGAATAGCTAAGCCAAAGCAAATGTAACCTGTTCTGTAAGTGTTACAGAATAGGTTACGTTTCAACGTTCATATGAAGTTTTTTTTAAATGGACCCAAAAATTGCCTCCTTAAATATTGACATTTAATTAAAAAACACCCTGTACAAAGCGCTTTAATTTAATAATTTGACCCCATTTTACTGCCCTCGGTATCCACCTAACCGTCAGCCCTTTTGGACTAAGACACCTCAAGGTTCAACTTTAATTGGCCACAATGGCTGACATATTATCGATGACGATTTTTTTCCCAAAAATTTTGCACTTTTACCCCTTTTGCTACCCCTGTATCCAATAGGTTGTCAGCCTGCCCGAAATCATGATTAACAATACTCAATGAATATGTTTTACGAGAGAAACTCCATATTACTGATGACGATGATTTTTCGGATCTAGCGCTCCGTCTATACACTATACTACTTTGGATGCAATTAAATTTCCTTTTAATTGATTTAAAGTTTTTTATGTTAAAGTAAGGCATAAAATTTAATTTTTCGGTGAATTTAATATTTCATAAAATTAAGGCCTAATTAAAGGCACATATACTTGTAATATACAAATTTAATATTGAGGATCTTAGCAAAATGCTTATTTACTTAAAAGGTTAATAATTCTGCTTATAATTTATATTCCACTGCAAATATTTTTACAGGTTCAGGAATGCTTTGTAAACTTATCATTCTCCAGGCGTTGCACGTTCATTAACACTACACAATGCATTTAAGGAAATGTCCAAACATTATTCCCACAAATGCCTGTCCGACATATCCAGACTTTTAGAAGGACTTACAAAGGGAGAGTAATAATGGCATAAAAGCTTTTAAGCACTTGTTTGGATTTCAATGCCGTAACATCAGTTAAAACTGTCTGCCAAGCAAGACTTGTATTATAACCTACGGCAGTAAAAAAAGAAAAAAGTTATTAAACTTTGACACAATGTTAAAATTAAAAAAAAAATAACAATAAATAATTTTAAGAAGAACTTATGAATAAAACAGTCAAATTAATTTAAATATTTTTATATGTACTTTAAGCAGTAATATTTTTTATTTTTAATCTTATTGGTTGATTATTATACATTTTTATTCTGTTATTGAGTATTCATCTTATTCCAAAATAACTTTTATTTTAAAATGTTTCTAATAAATCTGTTTGTCTTGTATTATGCCCATGTATGTTACTAATATTTTTAAGTATGATATTTGATTTTTTTCTTATATTTTCAGGAAATGAAAAAATATACATGTTTTTAATTTTTATATATGATTAATATCAAAATAATTATTTGGTTTATTCAAATTATTTGTTGGTTCAAGATATGGTAATTTATGAATACAATTAATAATTTTGTTTTAAACCATTTTAAAGGTGTTAACATTTTTGAGTTTGCTAAACTCTATATTAAAATTAAATATTCAAAGTGTACTAAACTATAATAAAAACTTTTTAGCAATTTTAAGGGTATATACTTTAGAATCTTAAACAAAATTTTTATTGAAAGTAATAAATATTTTTAAAAAATTCTATATGTTTTCCATAACGTAAATTTTTATTAATTTATAATCCTACAAATTTAGTCATTAGTTGTTTGCTGATAATCATGTTGGACGATTTATTTAAATTTAAAGTAAGTTTATTAAAATGTAAATATATATTTATATATATATATATATATATATATATATATATATATATATATATATATATATATATATATATATATATATATATATATATATATATATATATATATATATATATATATATATAATATAAATATAGTAAAATAAATCCTATGTATTATATTATTTTGATATAATGTTTATTTTTATTTTTGTTATAAATAATTCAAACAAAATATGGTTTTTTTCAATAGTACTGGCCAAATAAATCCTTGTGGTATTCCACAAGATATTATGTTTGAGGAAGTAATGTTTATTTTATTTTTTTTTTGTTATAAATAACTTGCAAACAAAATATGGTTTTTTTCTCGTAGTCCCATATTAAATAATGTTTGATATATCATGGTTAACCGTATCAAAATCTTTGCATAAATATAAAAATAACAGAGCACATTTGTTATCTATATTTTATTGAATATCATTGGTAAGATCTATTGCTGCTGCCTTTGTATCACTAATTTTATGAAAATCATATTGATTTTCGGAAAGAAGTTTCTGATTTTCTAAAAAGTTTACCAATTTGTAATTCATGATTTTTTCTAAAATTTTTGAAAATACTGATAAACATGCACATTAGCGATGGCGCTTTGAAACAAGGCCTGTTTTCATTTCGGAACAGGTTTTTATTAGAAAGAGGTCGGAACAGGTACAGATTGATAAGTTTTCCTGCTTCAATAACAGTTCCGGTTCCGCCAGAGCTTAAGTGGTGATCGGAACGTCCGTGTCATAAACCCGCTTTGCCGTTTTCTTGCTGTTTGTTCTTGCTTTTTCCAGCTGTCAACTAATTTTTCTTATTTGTGGCGGCTGGCATCAGCGAATAGGCAGCCATGAAGTATGAAAGTTTATTCGTGTTGTATGTTTTGCGCTACGTTGTTAATGTTTAATATTTTTATTTTGCATACATAAACTGTTTATTAGGAAACTTATTATAAAAGTTAATTATAACCGCAAAGAGTTTAAATTCGGTTGCTATTATAAGAAAAAATTGTTTTGTATTAAACATGTTTTATGGTATCAATTAGTCATTTGATGTCCCCAAGAAATAAAGTAGTCAATCATCCAGTATATGTTAACTTATTAATTCTTTATTATAATTTTTAATCTGCTTTTCAATACTTTTTACCATATTATTTTTAATTCTAATTTAAACTCTTAAGTTTATATAAACACAATTTTTTTGCCAATGTTCGTCAAAATTTTTGGTCGGGAGACAAAAAAGGGACATTTTAAGCGAGAGAAAGGCGTTCTCTCGACGCTACCACCGAGACGAAAATCTCTCATCCCAGTGGTGTCACTAGCTTTTAGTGGACATATTTAGCCAGCATTATTCCTTTTTTAGCCACTTTTAATGTGGAAAAGATAAAGTTACAAATAAAATCCATCCTTACTCACTCCTACAAGAATAAACTTTTTACTATGGTGTCCTCTTTATTTCTAAAGTGTCCATACTTTTTCCCTAGCAAGTTTTAAATTATCAAGTCTTTCTATAAAAAACCACCCCTAATTTTATTTTTAATACCCCTGGTATCAAGCTTTAAGTCTTTCTAAACCATGTCAACAACAGGACAAAATAATAAAATAAAAAAGATAAGCTAAACCATCTTAGCTGTAGTAAAAGAGACCATAAAATTAAAAGTAAAATTCAAAATAATATAAATTATAGGATAAACAAAATTAGTGTCATGAGCAAAACTTTTATTTTGCGTCGAAGCTGAGGGCCCATAATTTTGTTCTCTTGTTCTGTAACAAAAGCTCACGTCACTGTTTCGGTGCGATAAGATGTAACTGGCAGCAGTAAAAGATAAAGAACGTAAATCTTTTGTGTATACTAGTTGTACAGGGTGAGTCAAAGTTACGTCGTTTAGCTATTAAAGAATATTAAGCAGGTATGTTACCATACAAAAAAAAAAAAAAATAATCCAATAATACGATGCACAAAAATTTCTGCCTTAAACCTTTTTTTTATTTTTAAAACAAAATTTTACCAAATTTTGATTTTTAGGATTCTGTATCGGCAATTTAATGCACAAGGTGTCAACCATACAGTAAAGTGCATGATCTAATTTGTTTTAAATTACAAAAATTACAAAAAAAAACGTTCCAAGAGAATTAAGTCTTTCCCTTTTTCGGGAGTTATTAATTGGCAATCATGAAAATAAAAAATGAGCAGATTTCCTGCATGCGCAGTACTTGGTGTACCCAGATAGGTCGGATATCATTTGATTACTTATTCATCTATCATATCGAAACAATACAAGTGAAAATTATGCTCAAATTAAACATGAATCACCGTTTTTGCAAAACGCCACTTTATTTAAACTTTTAGTCCGCTAAGTTTTGTCGGATTGAATATAAAAAAATAATCTTCTAAGTTCGTCGTGCTCGCGAGTGTATCAGACTTCACGGAGCCCATATTGAACTCTCTTACGAAGTTTTTAACAAAAAATTTTAACTTTTAATTAAACTATGACGTTGGTGATAGGAGAAAATACCTCTTTTTCATATTCAACGCGACAGAACCTACGGGACTAACTGTCTAAATAAAGTGACGTTTGAGGGTTTGTAAATAGTTATTTTCCTAACAAGTGCGCAAAGTGATACTTTTCCGACTGTTCCCAAGACGCGAAGCGAGTTCGCAAGCAGTCAAGTGCGGAAAAGTCACTTTGCGCAAGCGTTAGGAACAAAATTTTTCCTAGAGCGTCAGATAATACCAATATTAAAGCAATGATTATTTTTTAAATTATGTTTAATCTGAAAGAACTACTACAACATATTTATATGAATTTTGTTGATAACATTTACAACAAAGAACAGTTATAGCATATTGTAAATTAATTGCAGAACCTGTAATTTCATTAGCGGTGCTATGAGCCTTATTGTACGGCTTGATGAAGGTTGACTTAGCTCAGGAGGGAGTTGTTCATGGTCAATATTTTATTCGACATATCCTTTCTGATTTGTGGATTATCAATGTAGCTCTAGCTACAGCCGTTGATTTCCAGCCCTAAGTGCTTGACATTGGTAATTCCTTCTCCAGAATCGTAAATAGTGCAGAGGATCGACGAAAACTATGTTCAGTTACTCTTCGGATTTTTAATTTTAGGTATGCAGCAATTTCGAAGGCATTTACCTATTGAATTTATTCACACATTGCGTACTGATGCCTTGTTTATACTGGACAAAAAAAGTCTGTGTGGGGTATGTGGTTTCGCAAATTTGCATATTTACGGTACAATTGCAGATAAAGTCCGTTATTTGTTTCATCGGACACTACAAAGATTCTGGAAGTGTTATTTTTACTGTCAGGAATTTTCACCACTATCAAATTTTCATTATCCTGTATGTCATCAATCATTATTTTGTAAGTTCATCTCTCCATACAAGCACCGGCTAATCCAAAAATTGTAGCAACTTTTATTAGAAGGTAAATATTATCAGGTGCTTCTTTCATGAATCTTAAACTTCTTCTTTGCTGAAAGTTTTGATTTTTTTGGCCGGTATCCCACGTTTTGGTGTTTAAGTAGTGATGTTAGCTTAAAATATGAACTTAAATCAAGGTTCCTTTTCACTTTGAGGACACATTTTAACATAGAGTACTTACTCCATAAAGTATTAGGTTTATATGTTTTTGCAAATCGCAAAATAGGCCAAGAAACTTCTTCTTTAATACTTTTTGTCCCCTTGCTGGAGCACCAGTTTTCGAAATGACTATATTGATTCTCATATTTTTCACGAGATTTTGCTGGTAATAAAATTCAAACTTACGGTATTTGCTGCATCCAGGATAAAATCTGGTAGCTCCTCATCGGAACTACTCATTTTAAATAATTATTTTTGTAGGATTTTTATTTAATTAAAAAAAGATACTATGACGCCTTTTCATTAAAAATGCTTGTTGTATTGAAATTCATTTGTGCAATTGCTTGTTCATATGGAAACGAAGAAAAAATCTGACATGTGTTAAAATCACCAAGATTACATATTGTTGCTTGACTTGTCATAATCATTTATTATTATTATACAGGGTAATTAAAAAAATGTTTTTTTGTGTTTTAGTTGAAATATTGAAATTTACGAAGTAACAAACAAAAAAGAAAATAAACTAAAACTTGCAATGGCTTCGTATATTGCATGAAATAGCCTACAATTACTAAAATACATATAAATCTTGCTTACCTGTAAGATTTTAGAGTAGTTTTACTTTTCCGCACGGCGTGCAGAAAAGTTCACTTTGCGCACTCAAATGCGTGCGGAAAAGTGGACTTTTTCGCACGCTCGTAGGAAAAAACGTTTTCCAAAGTTCTTATCCTTACAGAAAGTCAAAAAGGGGTCATGAGTGTCACAGTTAGTCCGACCCTTCAGCTATGAGTAATTCATAACACTGCCGTTAATAGTAATTTGAAGAGTCCTACTTATTAAAATAACATTTGAATATACCGGGTGGTTCAATAAGTATGTCTAAAAATTTTATTCCATTAGAGCTCTTTGGGAGCCAATATATCTGAAGAGGAGGCCAATACGAAAAAAAAGAACTTATAGCATTTTTTTCACGTGTTTTTATATCCAGGAGATTTCCCACATTTTTTCGGACGCCCTGTAAAAACCTTGGTTTAGATAGTTTAAAACGCGTCCTTTTTTAATATTTTCAATATTTTTAAGACACAATCGAAATTTTTAATATTGCTATTCTAATTAAAATATATCCATTGGAAATATTTTTATTTACAATATTAGTTGAGATCATTAATCAACAATTAATATTTCAGTTAATTAAAATATTTTATTGACAATCGTTTTGTTATTAAATTGTGGAAATCATATTTTTCTCGAGCGCAACCAAATAGATACAAGGTTTGATTTGTGTATTTTTAGTTGTCCATACTATGATCGTTTATTTTTAGAAAATCATGCATTTATAAGGGCCATTAATGAATGATATTGTATAGGTAAGTTAATAATAAATAAATAATCGCCAGAAAAGGACTTTTCAGGAGAACCTGCAAATTCGTAAATTCGTAAAGGTGACCCAAATAATATATTTATTATTAGCTTTTGTAAAATAGTTGTAGTTACTTGTAGTTAGTAAGAAATCATAATAAAAGATTTACCTACTCAGCAAGTCTCAACCCGTGATGACAACGTTTTTAGTACAATCTAAAAGCCAAAATTGGACAATAACTGATATCATGCCGATTTTATTTACTTGAAAAACGATAGATCCATGGCAGTTTATGTACAATACTATCCCTAAACCTATCGACCATGGAAAAAGGTCCGATAATGACATCATTATCAAAGCAGAAATGTCCAAAACTTGAGCCTTACAAGGACAGTTCCTGCAAAACTTCAATCTTTAATCTGATCACGTCAACATAGAAAATAAAACGACAAAATTAGATTGCGTGAAACGTGATTATTAGGGACAGCTTACTTTATTAACCTTTCATATGGAACGCGTATTTGAGCTAAAATTTTATTTTTGCGTTATTCATCCGTGTACAGTATGTCCCAAATTGGTTGTGGCAACAGTGTCAGGCAGGTTATTTCATGGTATCCATGTATTTTTTGTTTTTTAGCCTTTTTCTACTTGTATTATTATACTTGGTTATTAAAAGGTACTCGCACCAAAATTAAGTATCTAAAGGTATGTACACACCGAAAAAACAAACAAGAACAAATATTTGTTCTTGTTCACCTTGTTTGTATGTGTTCTTTGTTTATGCGTTATTTTATCTACATAGCGCAATTAAATATTTGTTCACTCTCGTTTGAGCAGTTGGAAAAGTTATGGATGACGACGAACAAAACTTATTTCTCTTTAGGTATGTACACACCGAAAAAACAAAGAAAAACAAACATTCGTTCTTTTTTACTTTTTTTGTATGTGTTTTTTGTTTATTGTTTGCTTTTTCTGTCTACATAACGCAACCAAATATATGTTTACTCTTGTTCGACTAGTTGGAATAGTTATGGGTGACTATAAAAACAAAAACTCTCTTTGATCTACCGATGTCTACTGGAACATTTGCTAACAAGAACAAACAAACGATTGTTCGCCGTTTTAATTGTCTACACTGAAGAAAAACGTTTGTTCGCTGATGTTTGTTCTTCTTTGCTTTTTCGGTGTGTACATACCTTTTGACGTACCGACGTCTACTCGAACATGTGTGAACAAGAACAAACAAATGTTTGTTCGCGTTTTTACTGTCTGCACTAAAGAAAAACGTTTGTTCGCTGATGTTTGTTCGTGTATGTTTTTTCGGTGTGTACATACTTTAAGGATTTTTGGGTGTGTGGACTAGACCTTGTAATAGTTGATTTTTTTTGCATGCCCCAACTTTCGCCGTGTTTTTGGACACTTTATTTACAAATGCATGACCACTGTATATGTTTATAAAAAAAATTGCAATAAAACAAGTAAAAATAATTATTTTCTTATAAACAATTTAATTCAAATTATTGTGCATACTAATAACATAATAATACAGATATTTGAATTAAAATATATGTAATCTATAAGGAAAGGGGCTAAAAAACGTTTTTGTTATGGAGTATGCCGCAGTGATCATGAACATAGGAAATCATTTCAGAAGAATTTCTATTACCTTATAAGTTTTCCAAAGCCTTGGTTTGTATATCGCCAAAACTCAATAAAATAAGTTAGCGAACGCAGTTAAAAATTTGTCCCAAATAATTTAATTTTTGACCTACTTACCTTATTATATTTATCATTTTTATTAATCATTTTTAAATTGTTTTAAAATGGTTAATTATATACCAAAAAATAATATAAATTAACACTTAAAACTCACAACAACACAATTTAGGACGAAAACTATATATAAAAAGTATAGTATTCTAATAAAACATCAAAATTTCGATAAACAATGCCTAACGTTGCATGCAAATTTGCTTTGTTGTTCACTGAGTTTTAAATGCCGAAGGTTGATCATAGATGTTGCCTTCTTAGGGCATTTCGCGAATATCCTAGAGTATTTTTCAATTACGGCACAAGAGCGCATTATGCGGCACAATGCTCTGCATTGAATGGTTCAACTACCGCAATGTCACGCATAACTTTTTTGTTCTTCAGGTGCAAAATAGTTATCCGACGCTCGAATATGCGAGGCGTTGCGTTGAAACAGTCAATGTTGAGCATTGTGGCGTCATAATGCGCTCTTGTGCCGTAATTGAAAAAAATCCGCTAATCTCTCAACTAGTTCGGCTTTATTTCCTCCTTGAGGACAACCATGACACTTCAACCATCGTCGTAACTGAACACAATTCTGGGCCTCCACGGTAGGATGCACTAAGGAAGCACCTTTAAATATTTTCTTATTATTGATATTAGAGCTTGTTGCCCAATCATATTTATAAAAAGTGGCCCCTTTTTTTATGACGGAGGCGCTTGCTCTGAGCATACCCTTTAAAGGCCTATTACTCAGTTATATCGGCAGTGTTGCAAGATTGCCTAGTTTTGCGCTGCAGGTAATCATATTGTTATTTCAAGTGAATAGAAGCTTTTTTGGCTTAAATGTATTTAAAACCGCCTAAACTTTAAACATTTAATTTAAAATTTGCGAACGTTAAAATTATTGGGCTAACTGCTAAATTATTATTATTTTAGCCAGTTAGCTTTAAATATCATACTTGTCTTAACATTATTTTCGTTTTAATAAATTTTGTTAAAAAATAACTTTTACATTTTGGTAAAAATATTTTTTTTAATTTTTGAGCCACTTTTCGAATAGTAAAAAAGTTTTCTTTTGGTCTAAGCTATAACATATTAAAACTGGAACATTTCTGGCAGAAGGCCAATTTACATTAAAATAGTGCTCAATCCTTTAGATAAATTTAAATTTACATTCTCCTGATATCGTAGGACAAACATTTTTTTTCAATTCGAAGTTATTTCCAAATGGTATTTAGTTTTATGTTAAACATAACCTTAAATAAAACCCAAATTACAGGATATCAAAGATGAATTAAGATATGTAATTAGTGTGTAAATATAAGGAAAATTCTAGTCTATAAATTATAGTATTTAAGTTTCATTAAAAACAAAAATTTAATTGGATTTGGTAAAAATAAACAATTTAAGAAGTCCAGAAAACATGTAATTGCCACTTTAAAATATAATTTAAAGGGATAATTCTTTTCTAAAACATATATTGTTCTATAAAAATAAAAAGGCCATGAAGTTTTCTAAATAATGATGAAGTCGATATTCATGAAATTAGGGCATAAAAAAAGATTAAATAATAAAGTCGAAATTTATTTTTTAAATTTTTAAAAGAATGCCATGAAAAGTCAAAAGGGGTTGCATAGAAAATTGGAGGGTTTTAGTAATTGACAGAAAAATAAAATCGTCAGAACGGGAAAAAATAAAAAAGATTCGTATTATTTTAGTTGCAGAAGTATTGGTTTACGTTGATTTGATAAAATATAGTCCAAGTTTTATCGAAATTTTAAATTGTCGAAAGAATTTCAATATAATAACCAATATTGACAAAAGTAATAATCGGTGTAGTACAACAAAGTAATTTAAAATTACTAAAGTATAAATAATTCTAAACAAATATATAAAGTAAATGCAGATTAAAGTGGAAATCATAAATAACCAGGTCCAATATGACAAGAAGTTTGACATGATTGATATTCCAAGTACAGCAGCAGATTGTTGAGGAGCCAATCCAAATAAATATTGTTTTTAAGGAAGGAGAAATTAATTGCAAATAATCTATATCCTTTTTTGTAAAAAAATATATAATATTTTCATAAAAAACAGTTTCCAAATATTTAAAAAAGAGAACCTTAGAAAGAAGAAAATTTAAACAATAAAATAAGTAAATAATTTTATTTCGAATATTATTAATTTTAAAAATAGTTTATTATAGTTTGTTGGGTGTGCTGTGGGATTTAATTTTCCCTTAGCACATCTGGAATGACTGGCCCAAGTCAATTAAATAATTCAATTTATTAAAGGTTAGGAAACCGGCTTTTCAATTAAGCCTATAATTATGGCGGCTTTTAAAAGCCTCGCTTGAACTTCTTTAAGCTAAGTTTTAATGGCGGTGCAAGTTGATATTTAAAAGCCCAGTTTAATTCAAAGCTAAGCTTATATTACGATCGGTGCAAGTGGCCCTTATAGCCGATTTTTAAGCCCAAAGATAAATACAAATAGACAAAATTAAAACCTGAATAGTAGCCCCAAAGATAGATATACATATGTATAGGGAAGAATAAAAAAAACAAGTATAGAAAATAGTAATAATAATATTTTTTAATAAATAATTTATAATAATCTCTATACATATGTATGCAACATTGTGTTTGATATTCCTTTAGAAAACCTTTACAATAATAATAAAAATAACATCATATTAAAAAAAAATAATAAAAAATATTATGTATATATAGTTTGTATAATGATATTGAAAATATTTATATGTATATATATATTATATATATATATATATATATATATATATATATATATATATATATATATATATATATATATAAATATATATATATATATATATATATATATATATATATATTTTAAAAATATATATATATATATAAATATATATATATATATATATATATATATATATTATATATATATATATGCATTAGAATTTGTCAATTGGCAGTGCCCAGTTTTTAAACGCCTTCGAAAAAGTATATTTTTATTATGATTTAAACAACTTTTCTTTGTATTACAGTACTTCTTTAATTTTTGCTATTAATTCTGGATCACACTTTATTTTTTGTTTATTTTCTCTTTTTAACATTAAGCCTTACAAAATACAAAACTGACCTAGTTTATAAAATACTCATGCCAAGTTACAATTTTGCCAATAGTTTTAAATTTTATTACTAAGTTTTTGAATTAATGGTTTTCTACTTCGTAAAATTCCTACTGCATAATTTATTTTATTGGCACAGACAAACACCGAAAATACTGTTTTTACTATGGCGCACTTTAGGTTTGCGGGTGTTGTAACAAAGTATTTTGAGAAATTTAGCTTTTAAAAAATTAATTAGTATTAAGTAATAAAAGATATGTTAATGTAAATTATTTATTTTTGAAAAAATATATTGCCTTGACTTTAAATTTGAACATTATTGTAAAGTTAACCTCATAGATATTCAGTGCAGTATCTTCAAGAAGCTATGACTTGAATTAAGTTCCGACAAATGCATTCAGTATTCATATCAGACAAACATACTCTTCTGTTAACGGTAAAGATCAACTCATTAGAAATGATATAAATAATAATAAAAATAAATTTACATGGGAATTTTTTTACAAAAATATAGAGGAAAAATGATTTTTTCTGTTAACCTTCCTTGTGTTTGTAGGTTACATTTTTATTTTTTTATTCTAGCAACGGTAGGCATGACTTGTTTTTAATGCAATTATTTAAATATTAACGTGTCTTGTAGCTCTCCTGCTGATAATATCCTGTGGATATCAATCAGCTTTATCTGCAATACTGCATTAATGTTGATAAAAAGTGGTTTTTAGCCATGTTCACTTAAAAATCTAATAAATAAAAAAGCTTTAAATACGTTAAATTTATATAACATTAGACACTATGACATTATGCACAATAAAAGACCAAAAAAATTAAAAACTCTTTAAGGTTTTTTATTAAAAAAAGGGTAAAAGTAGCACCGACAAAAAACAAACCCCCTTACGACACCATTTTTGAAAGATATACATTCGCTTAAGAGCTGCTTTACCATAACATATAAAGCCACAAAAACTATTATTTAGGTTCTTGCGAGTTGGGACCACTTCAGTCCAAGTCCCAGCCTATAGACTTGTACACCTACACTAAGTTAGCTTCCGAATTCGCAAACTGATTCTAAAAATACTTTTAAAAATTTACTAAATAATACTAGTAAAAATATTAAATTTTCAATGACAAATTAATTATCGTTTTTAAAATATGCAGAAAATTAAAACTGTATAAAATGGTAAACAGTAATTAAAATTATTTAAAATTTGCTTTTTAACGTATCAATTTTTTGTTGTTTTCTTTAATTATTACTTAATTTCGGAAATAGCAGATTTATTTAATAAAACTTAAAATAAAAATTTAATAAAGCATAAACACAGGACCTTTAGCCAAATTGTATTGGAACACCAAAAATATTGTCCCGTTTAACGTATCGAAAACATCATGTTTGTTGTCGCAAAAAATGTCTACTAATACTAATCTTGTACCTATGAACGGCCAAGTTCTGCAAAAAAATACTTCGTTTAAACTTTTTTTGTTAATTTAAATAGATTTATACGCTCCTAACTTTTGCTTAGGGAGCAAATAGTATTTTAGAATAATATAATATTTTTTATTTATTCGTTTAAATGTCTTTCAAGTGTACCTTATTTTTAATAAAGGAAACGTCAAAAATGCAAATTTAAATTATTTTTTTAAATTTTAATTTAAAAAAAAATTATTAAATTTAAATATTTTTTTTTATTTGTGGTATTTTACCTTTTGCATTTAGTGTTATCATTTTTAATTTATAATAAAGGCAGACAACATTAAAAGATTTGCTAATGGGGCTACTAGGAACGTCGTTAGTGTTACCATTAAATTTAATGAGCAGGCAGAAACTGTCTCCGACACGAATATCATACCCTTTTCTGCGGTATCTATTTGGCATTAGATTTTGCGAAACACAAAACTGGCATTATTTGCGGCTGCTCCCTGCAAAGTAAAAGTTTTGCCAGAAGTTGTTATATTGTATTTTAGAATTTAGATTATATATATTTTATTTGATTTTTAATTTTATTATTTTGCTAAGTATCAAATTTATAAAGGATTTTTAAAAAATACGTATAAAATTTTTAAAAGTAGACTCCTAACGTTAAAAGGTCAATTTAAATTAGGTACCATAAATGCTCTGATTTGGCTGGATATTTTTTGCTTGGTTTCGAATTGTACTTGCTTTGGAAAAAAATATTTTTTTTACAAAATAACAAAAGTAAAGCTCTAATGGTTTTGGGAAAAAGGTTGAGTTAAATTTCCGAAAGCAAGTACACAAAACAACGCAAAAAATAACCCGCATAAAATCTGAGCATAAACAACAGCACGAGGGCAAACCAGGAAATGGATCCGAAACAAAAATGGAAAAAGCTTCTTTAGGGGCCCCTCCAAAACAACGAAGCTCTTCTATAGGTATTTTCACGGCTTCTGCTCAGAGGAGTTGGGGGGTATAATTTCTTCTCTGGTAGCTCCTAACAGAGCAACACGTAGTGCAACTTTTATGCATTATTTTACAGTTTAACTAGAGAGACCTCAAACTTTCCTCTTTTTTCGATTTTTTATCCTAAGAGACCCGTGTGAACAAACTCCCTCTTACCCACAGTTAGTACTTAGGCATCTACCTTCGTGGACTGTCCAAAGATAAAAAAAACTTGAAACCAAAATGTTAACGGCCTTATTTAAAATTCAAACAGAACAAAATACATCAACATACCAAGAAACATTAAAACGAACAGTTGTTAAAGGGGCAATAAGTATAAATATTTTGTCCCTGAAATCTTGACTTTTATCAGTATCAACTTTTTTACGAAGACTTGTTACTCAGCTTAAATAACGGATTTGTTGATGATATTATTTTATAATATATATATATATATATAATATATATATATATATAAATATATATATATATATATATATATATATATATATATATATATATATATATATATATTAAATAGGTAATTGACAATATCCTCTTTTTTGAACACAAACAAAATAAATGCCGTTAATGTTATCTCCAATTTTGGACAATTCAAATTTAAAAAGTAGCTGCTTTTCAATAATTTTCCAAGTTATACCACTGCTTAAAAATCCTAGATAATTTTGTTTACTTTTTAAACGTAAATATATTTTTAATGGTGTTTTTTGTTTAAAATAACGACTAAAGAAACGTAAAAATAAATGTATTCTAAAAAATAATGATTGTTTTACAATAAAAATATTTTTCTTTTGGTGTAACTAATTTTAGGAAGAAGGAATTTTAGGAAAGTTTGTACAGTCTTAAGGTTAGGTTAAAGTGGGGCGTTATAACTTTAAAACTAGAGGTTTTCAAAAACCCTCGTATGCAAAATTTCAGTAAAATCGGCCCAATAAGTAAATAATTACCGACTTTTTTATTTCGCTATTTATTTCTGCTTCCGCAATCGTCCCAAATCGTAACATTACGAAATTTTCTGTACTTTACTTTAAACTTTACTTTGGCATTGACAAATACATGATATGACAATTGTTATAATCTGTCTCAAAGTATATCATTATGGCTTTTGACAGACCATACACCAATAAACTTTTAACGATATTATTACCTATTGTTATTGGGTAAACCCATTTGTTCATAAGGGCAGGGGTGGGCCAGGTATTTCTTGAGTATTAACCATTAGGCATATAAATATTTTGGCTAATATTTTAGTGGCAGTGTTGAATAACCGTTTTTACTGTGCGTTTCGAAAAAGTTGGTTTACGAGAATATAACTATGTCGCGTAGAAATCATTTGTCGTTAGATGCAAAACAGGTTGTGAAAAATGTGTATGAAACTTTAATCAGTAGAAGTCTAATTAAACAAGAAGGTTTAAAAGAAACCTGTCTACTTACAAAAACTTTAATATCATCGAAAAGGGATATTATTATTAGTAAAGAATTGAACAAAAGAAAAAAACGTAGTGATTTTCAATCTCACCGTATAGACAATAGTGATCAGGACCTAATAAGAAGAAAAATATATTGTCTTTATAAAAGCGGAGTTATTCCTACCTTGGATAAACTGAAAAAGAAGCTAGACGAAGACGAAATCAATATAAATATTAGCCGTGCCACCTTTCATAGAGTTGTTTGTAAAATGGAATTTAAATACCGCAAAATAGACAAAAGACAAGTACCTTTAAGAAATAAAAAGATATAGGTTAAAAACAGATCCATAATTGACCTTAATAAAACATGATTCGATACACACGACGCAGTATCTAAAGGATGGGTTGATTCCAGTCAAAACTGTCAGATGAAAGCACTTTCAAATAAAGGAAAACGCATTACCATAATACACGCTGGTTCAGAAGACGGATTTGTCCCAAACTGCTTGCTGTTGTCTGCAAAGAATATTAAGAATTCTAGCTTGGATTATCATGAGAATACAAGTGCAGTACTTTTAAAAAATTGCTTTTAAAAAAATATTCCAAACAACAGTGTTATTATCACGGATAACGCAAGCTACCACAGCCGTCTGC
Organism: Listronotus oregonensis; assembly: GCA_019359885.1. Taxonomy (NCBI): domain Eukaryota; kingdom Metazoa; phylum Arthropoda; class Insecta; order Coleoptera; family Curculionidae; genus Listronotus; species Listronotus oregonensis. The sequence continues at coordinate 32,159 of JAHBCN010004024.1, forward strand.
TACACAAAGCACCAGCTTCATCAAGTTCAAAAACTGAAATCCAGGAATATTTGCTAGAAAATGATATTTATTTTGAATTCAATTACAAAAAAACGCAACTTTTGGAAGTCCTAAATTTATATGCAATTAAAAAACAATATGTATGTGATAATTTGGCTGAACAGGCTGGGCATACTGCCTTACGGCTTCCTCCGTATCACTGTATGTTTAACCCCATAAAGCATTTGTGGAACCAAGTAAAATTAAAAATTAGAGCAGAAAATGTTACACCTACTTTAAGTCCCAGTGTTATAAATTTGATAAAAAATGTAATTACTAACATACCAGTTGAGAGCTGGAAAAATTCACTACAGCACATTATAAAAATTGAGGACTCTTACATTTCTATCCAAAACAACATAAATCGTATTGTAATTAATCTTAATAATGACTCTGATAGTGAAACAGAATTAGATTTAGATATTTAAATTAAAAATGTAATTATGTATGGATATTGCAGTTATAAATGTATTAAAACTTTGCATATATTTAATTTCTTAATGTAATTTTAAGATTATACTTACCTAAATAAACAATAAATTATAAATCTTTATAATATTAAAGTCCGTCCCTAATGTTCTGTCCTTTAATACTTACCGATCCATAGTTTTATTGCTGTCGGCAGGTATAATCCCTAAATGAAGGCAAGAGCTAACACGGTATACTTTGGAACAGACTGTACCAAGGTAACGATTGACGACACGATTAACAGATCCATAAAATTATCGATTTTCTTAGCCAGTTACATTTTTCTTCTTCCTTTTTATAAGATAGCAAATTTCATTGGCTGGCATCTTAAATGACATATACAATATACATGCGTGGAATTCTCACTAAAATAAACAATTTTAGTTAAATCTGTCCTTCGCTGTATCTATTACCCGTTACGCGTTCCTAATGGTGAGCTACCGTGGTAAATTTTACGTTGTTAGAGTTGTCTAAATCCTTAAATTAACAATAATGGACAGACATTTATGAATATGTTTTTAAAAATAGGATTATTCACAAATTTTTGGTATATAATAATATAAAGCCATAAATATCTTGGCAGTTATATTTGTTTCGGTAAACAAATTAAGTTTTAATTAAAATTTCCGTCACGTTTACGAATATAATAATAGGTCGTTTTATGTTTGGATTCCTTAGAACGACCAAAATTCAAACAAAAGTTTTCGGGATCTTACTCTTTGATTCGCTGGCTTTTAGGCTTTTCGTATTTACATAATGACGTGATTATCAGACCCTCTTTTGTGGGTTTGTATACCGTTCTCTTACGGTTACAATACAACCGTCACAAATATAATAATCTGCAATAAAAATACAAGGATAAAGGGGAGTAATTTTTACAAATTGCCGTTAGTCATATATAGGGGATTGTGATAACATTATTAACTTTCTCATAACATCTTGTTATATGATTTACCAAGTTTAACAAATTTAAAGGTTAAATTTAAAACTAACTTAAAAAAAATAATAAAAACATCTACAAAAAAATATTTATATATTAAAAAAGATATATTTTGGAATTGTTTTGTTAAATTTGTTTTAAATTTTAAAGTAACCTTAATATACACTTAAAAATTACATATTTTTTAATTTATTTTTAGTTTATACATATTTTTTATACCTTTTCCGCAGCATTTTGGCGATTTTAGAATTTTTTACATTTTTTACCAAAAAAATTAGGTTAAAGAAAACCACGTTAATTATAGCGAATGTACTAAAAAGAAGCAGGGGTTATTTGTTGAATAAAGCAGCAAAATGTTTATAAATTAATGTCTTTTTGATTTTTGACTTTCTTAAGTTATACATTTCATTTTAAAAGCTAAGAGGTGGCAACTATATCCTTTTCCCCAGTAAAAAAGGGTAAATTTAAACACAATACAACTCTTTAACAAAAAAATCATGATAAAAACCAATTTTTTGGCAACAAAGTTTAAAATAATTTTTTTTGTTGAATTAAGGTTTTCCCAAAAAAGGAAAATTTTAAATTAGGAAAATAAACAATTTTAAAAATTTTGAATCTTTTAATTATAAATTATTTTAAAAATAGCAAAAATATAAAAATATTTGTTTTAAAAAAAGAAAAGATTTTTCGTTAAGAATTTTTAAATTTTTTAAAAAGATACTTTGCTCCCAAAATATAGAATTTTTTAAAAAAAAATACCGATTTTTGTATAGCCTTTTTTATCTTTTTGGTTTTAAAAAAAAATTTATTGGAGCATTTCCGTTTTAAAAAGGGTCCCACTTAAAGGCTAACATTAAGGAGTTTCGTATTTACATAATGACGTGGTTTTGGGGAAAAAACCCAAATGTTATACACAAAATATGCTGCACTCAGCAAAAAAAAAAAAAGAAATGTATATTTTTTCAAACAAATATAAAACAATTTTGTTGGGGTTCCAAAAATAAAAATTAAATTTTTTTAAATTACTGTCAACTAATATTATTATTACAAAACGGAATTTAAGAAAAAATTAGAGATGAAACAAAAGCCATTAAATAAACAGGGACTACTGAGATTCAGCAAAGGATAAATTGTGTTTAATTTCTTTGAAACAGTGACATGTATGTTTTTTTTCTTTTTCTGGATTTATTTTTACAGAAAATAACAATTAAAACCTTTCGCAATAGGCGGTAAAAAATTGGGGGCTTTTATTACTCCCTTTTGCTTAAAAAAGAGCACCATTCTCTATTCACACAAAATAGTATATTACATACCCAGGTGAAAAGTGTTTCATTTCTATCGAGAGATGTTATAGACCAGGGCGGGGCTCCCTATTTTGGGGGAAAAATAAAATTTCCCAAAAAGGGGTTTGTATACTATTTTTTTGAACCCTTTTTTTTTTTTTTTTTTTTAAATTGAAATTATAAAAATTGATCCGGTAAAATTTTTTTAGGGGGCCCCCAATTTTTATCGTTTTGGTAACGGGGTTTTTAAAGTGTCAAAAATACATTAAGATAGGCTTTAGATTTGAATAGTAATTTGTTTTAATTTCGCAAACCAAAAAAAAAAGTTATCAGATGGGAATTTTTTTACTCCCCAAAAATTTTGAAAATATTATTATTATTTTGAATACGTATTTCTGTGTCACTGCCTTTTTTGAAATATCAATATTCAAAAAATTAAAAAAAAAATTTTTTCCAACCGGGTGGAAAATGACACCCCCGAGTGGAAAAGAAATCAAAAACGTAACCCTTTTTAAAAAAAGGAAAAAGTCATTATTACATGCATGGTTGTAAATAAAAATATATAAAAGGATGTTATAGGAAATTGGGTTTCTTCGGGTAAAAAAAAAACCTATATAAATATGGGCCGCAAGGCCTTCGTTTTCAAAAAAAACAGGGTTTAATATTTTTATGTTTTTAACTAATCAAAATTTTTTTGATTACAAAAAACCTTAAACCCGGTTTAAGGGGTTATGAAACCCCCAAAAATCCCAACCCTAATATGGAAATTTTATTGTTACCAATTTTATTTCTCTCACAATAAAGATCAAGTTTATACAAAAAAAATTTTTTTTTTAAACAATACTAAAAATTAAACTTTATTTCCCAAAAAAAAAATTACAATTTTAAAAACCCCCAAAAGTAGGGTGACCCACTATGGGTGGTCGGTTTTTTTTGTGATGGTAGCAGCGGTGGTAGCACTAACGCTATTTTGTATAGAAGAACAGCCATTAAAAATTTTTAAAGTCGATACGGAATTAACCTGGGGAATTAAAATGAATTGGCAATCATTTTGGCACTTTTTTTTTTTTGGGTTTACTTTTTTTTTTTTATATCCTTCAGCTACAAAAATTTTCCTTTCCCATGTTGTTCTAGGTTTAAACAAGCACCGCCTCAACAATTACTAATTGTGATAGTTACAAGGAAAACAGCAATTTTAGGAGTTAATTACTTTTCAAATCTAATTAATAATTTCAATTAAGTTTTAATAAATAATAAAAAAACATGTTTCGCTTCATTTTATCCTTTTTATTTCTTATTCTTTTACAATAAATTAGTTCCGAGGTAGTTATATAACTTATATCGTTGTTTAATTTTTTAATACTTAATTCTCATGTTTACATAAGAAAAACAGAAACAAGCCGAAGCTTTTACTTACCTCAAATTTGTTTCACCACTGGTAAACCAGTAAGTACAATTTGGTGGTGGTAATTTGCCAGCACTGACACTAGCACTCTGAACCACATGAATTCACGCGACAAGCCAAATCGAAACATCGTTTAAGGGCTAAATTACACCAATGTTGCCACGAAAGTTTAACCCATGGTCAAAGACAAATCTTTTTCTAGTATATTATCATTTAATTTTTAGCAGTATCTTAACAGGGAGTTTTTGCAAAAATCTAAAATTAAAATTATCCTTTTTAATACATAATTTAGGGATTTTATTGAGCTAAGTACGTTTTATTTTTTTTTAATAGCTTTAACTTCTATTTAGAGGTTACTTAGCTCTCTACAATTCCATCTAAGGCTGTATTTCGTTAAATATATTTGTTTAGACAGCCTCTTATTTATTTTTTAACAAAAAAAAAGCAATTTTAAAATGTTGACAGCTTAGTTTTACATAACAGAGGATCATGTGCCTTAAACAGGTGTCTCCTGAGATACAGGGCGACCTCTAAGAGTATCTAGCCTCACTGCGGTAATGCGGGGCTCTGCCGTGGTGGACTATTACTTCCCTAGCTCCAAACAGAAAGCGGACAGAACCGCTTTCATAGGAAAAAAATGACAAAGATGCGCTGACAGAAACGGATAAATCCGTTTCGAGAGGTGCCACTTAAGGTCACAAGCAGACAAAGGTGTGCCAACCCAAAAAGGTTGAATCCGTTTCGGAAGGTGCCTCTGAAGTCACCGGCGCCTGTTTCATGGGAAGGGCTAATCCATCCCGAATAAACAGGTGCTTAGGAAGGGATCCCTGAATCCAAACAGAAGGCGGACAAAACCGCCTTTATAGGGAAAAGGGTTCCCTGGCTTTAAACAGAAAGCGGATAGGACCGTTTTCATAGGGTAGGGCCGGAGATGCGGCCTCAGAAAGAACATCTGGTTCCTGTAACAAGGATCTGGTAGGTACCCACGTCACTAGACCGGAAGAAGAGGGCATGACGGATCTAATCGTCTGCTCGTCATACTCTCCAGGAGACAGGGACACCAGAACACATCAGAACCCATTGTTCTCGTGTCCGGTAGCGACATAGGTAAGAGGAGATGTAAGAACTCTCTCCCAATCTGGTATCGGATTTATAAGAAGTCCGATCCTTTTGGGAGAAATATAAAAAGGTGTGAGCCACAATAGACCGAGCAGTCGCAGTGGAGGGCGTAAAAAGTCCACTCACTTTAAACCTACCTACCTACTTACCTGCCTACAGAGGATCATGGGGATTAATTCGCTAACATAGATATGTATATGACACACCGTTTATATTTCACCCTTTACTTTCAGATGATTGTGTTTGGCGTCAGTTATAGGCTCTGTTTTTGGAGGCCCATAAAATAATCTGTGAATAAAACAGGTCTTTATTTTAAGACCCTTTAGTTACTTTTAAAGGATGTTTAACCTTCACATTTAATAAATATTTTTTGAGTTTCTTTACTTTAAGACCCTAGGCAAATATTTATTATCACAACATTTTATACCAAGCTTTAAAAAGTGTAATTTAAAGACCCTATTTCGTATAATTTAATAATGAATATAAAATTTAAATGCCATGCAATTCTCACGAGCTTAATTATGAACATTTCAACTTATTACGTCCTTGGTCATAAAAAAATTACAAAATAGGACTTAATTAAACCTCATTGTGTTTTAATATTTAGGCATTTTAAGCCAAAAGCGCGGTAAAGTAACCAAAATAGTTATTGATCTATGCTCTCCAAAAATCAAATATTAAACTGCAAATTAAAGAGCTTTTAACTATTTTTAAGAAAGTTGTCAACCCAAGATCCATTTAAATCATTACCATATGATCCCTTTTTTTATTTAAAAAGATAGGATATGTTTGTACTTCTTACTTAATTTTATATGACAAGATTCATATTCCAGGGTAGTTTTAGTTAAAAAAAATATTGGAGTACCTCACTTTTTACCACTTTTAAAAGTCCTTTTTATTTATTTGCAAACTTAACAGGTTACCATATACCCTATCACAAAGTAGGTTATAGTTATTTAGGTATCAAGGGTCTTATAAGGATACTAACGCTTGAGGTCGATGGTGTGTTTCCCGAGGGTCTTTGGCCCGAGGGATATACGTTGACCGAAAGCGGTATTATCCTTAATACCCGTGGTGCCTTCAACGTTTAATGTCCGACTAAATATTCTTTATATGAGAAAACTTTAAATGAATTTTGAATGTATTAGTTTAAACCAAATCAAGTACTAGCATTTACCCGAAAAAATTGTCGAAAGTAATTGTGGTAACCATGGTTGTAAGTTATTTGTCAATAAGACAGCACATAAAAAATAATTTTGCGATTAAGGCATAAAAATGTCCGAAGTAGTGGAAAATACCCATCTCCCCCAAGATATTTTAGTGAAAGCTGCTAAAACTAGGCGGATTTATGAGAAAGAATATTTCCATTTTGAGACCTGGCTGACGGAACACTGAGTGGACCGTGTAAACGAAACCGCTTTGATGGCTTATTTTCAAGATTTGCAACTTGGGAGAAATTATCAGCCTAAAAAGTCGAAGGTTCTAACTCGCGAACAAGTTATAACTTTTTTGAAAGAAGCGCCGACTAAAAAATATTTGGCAGATAAAGTTGCATTAGTGATAGGTGTATTCGGAGCTTGTAGAAGAGACGAGCTTGTGAAAATGAAGTTTTCCGATGTGCGTGATATGGATCAGCATATATTTATTAACATTCCACAAAGTTAAAATGGGCAAGCAAGGAGCTTTTTGGTTATTGATGACAGTGAAATGTGCGCAACAAAGTTAATTCGGGACTATGTGTCTTTGCGACCTAAAAGTGCACCTATTGATAGGTTTTTTTTGTGCTATCGTGATGAACGATGTACTGCGAAGCCTATAAAAATACATTTGGAAATATACCCTTTAAGATTGCTACATATTTGGGTTTACCTGATGGTAAGGCGTACACAGGTCATTGTTTAAGACGTAAGCGGCAACAATTCATTCTGATGCGGGAGGTAGTTCCGAGAGCTTAATGAGGTTAGGAGGCTGGAAGAGTTCTTCGGTAGCACGAGGATGATACGGATGATAGTGAAAGCTTCAAATTGGCTATTGCTTCCCTTGTAGTTGGGAAAAGTATTACTTCAAGTAACACAGCAACTGCGGTGGGGTATGGAAATGTGGAATTTTCCGGTCAGTTTGAAAATTGTACGTTTTACTTTAAAAAATAATTTTTATTATGATAAGTATATTGTGTAAGTATGTTTGTATTTTCGTAATAAATGCTTAAATGAAGATAATTTATTGTTTATTTATTGGTAAATTTGTAGGCCCTAGGGCGTTGTTTTTTTTAATAACGCCCTAGGGTAATATTTCGTATTTAACTGACTTTGACATAATGTTATTATTTGTCAAATAATATACCAGTCGGACATTAGTGTAATTAATATAATTGGAAATAAAAACCAGCGACATATGTAAAAACACAAAAAAACAAAACAGGAAGAAAACAAAAGAATATCATGCTCGTGATGGTGGTACCCCTCTTTTTACCATTTAGTCTTGCAATATATAAAATTACCTAAGTTAAAGGTAACTTATTGTCGTAAGTTACCTTACCTTACTAAAAATCTAAAAATATAAGTATCTACTTCCATTTCATAAGCATTTTAGAATATAGTAGAGTAGAACCTCGATAAGCCAAACCCCGATAATATAAAAACCTCGGCAACTTAAAAAAAATTGTGTTTTCTTCTCTTCAAAGCAGAAGATCTTCGTTACTTAAAGTGCAAAACCTCTTTAACTTAAAGAATTTTACCATTGGACCTTAATAACTTGGTGACCTCCATAACTTAAAGTATTTATCAGTGACTCATCGTAAGTTGGTATACAAACAAGAGGTTTTCTTTAAAACTTTATTGGTTTAAACTTTAGTCTTTTACTAAAATAGCTCGTTAATACACATATAAAATTGAAAGATAATAAAAAAAACTCTGTTAACTTTAACTCTCGATAAGTAAATAACTCGATAACTTAAATATTTTTACGTTCATTGAGCCCTAACTTATCGTGGTTCTACTGAATTTAAAAAGGATCTATAAAGTTTTTGTGTAATAAAAACCATATTACCGTTTCCACGAGCTTTAAATATTTTCATTTTCCTTCTCAAATTAACAAGGATTTTACCGAATATTTTAGATTTCTTAATTAAATCAGCAAGATGTTACGTCGACGTTTTGTCATTAGCAGACTTTAAGCATCATTAAAGAACAGGCGGAATAGACGTGCCAGCTTTTGCCTTTATCTTATTGTTCCCAATTTATCAACATTAAAAAAAAATTGTATTTTTAATAAAATTACAAAGAAAATTAGATACAAGGTGTCTGAAAAAGACTTGTACAAAATTTTTGCTAAACTTCTTTTGTCAAAATAAGTCAATACGAGCCGAATCGGTTGTAGTTTTAAATGCTTTGTTAGGTTAGTAAAAGCTTTAAACAAAAATATAGGTTTTCCTAAATTTTTTAAAACGCATCATTGTTTTTGGGTGTACAGGGTGTCCCAAATTCAAGTCTCATCATTGGGATCTCGAAGACTTGAAGGTATACGAGGTTGGTTAAATAAAGGCAAAGTTGCGCAATTTGATGTTGATCAAAATGCCACCTTACAAGATTAAAAATTTCAAAAACTTTCTAAGACTTTTGAAAAAACCAGATATTCGCGATTTAATTTTTATTTTTTTATGACTTTACCTGAATAGATATAACAAAATAAATTCAACATTTTTATTGCTATTTTTTTTTGTTTTACAAGACAGTGTTATTAAATTTACATACTGACGTTTCGTCTTTAAGCTACTTTCATCAACTTTGTTTTTTTAAATACGGCCCTGTATTTTTTAAAGGGATTTTAAGAGCTTTTATGGTCCCCACAACAATTTCTTTAAGTTTCCGAGATCCCAATAATGAGACTCGAATTTGGGACACCCTGTACACAGAAACTATAATTTGACGTTTCCCGGTAATCGACAATAAAATGGCATAGGTTCATATTTATCAGTATACATTTACCCTGTTTTTATCATCGACGTTATGGCAACCCACATATTTTTATGTTAACTTTAGTGTTAAAAAACTTTATAGCTTATTAGGCATTTTCTGTTTAATAGGCTATTATACCAGATATAAAATATATTGTGAATTCTCTGCATACTAAAATTTATATTAATAAAAAAATATACTGTTTTTAATAATAATCATTGTTTAACTTGTAAGCTGCTCTATGAACATGTTAATGCGAATTTATTGTCATTTAAATAGCACATTATTGGCATCAGTAAAAAAACCAGGTAACCTAAATAAAAATTGGTATCTTAGTTTCTAAAAACATTTATGTAATACTTCTAATTCTTCCGCGAAGTATGCAGGTTTTACTTCAGAGAAAACTATGATGGTGTCTTACTCTATTTTTTCGCTTCTGTTACACGACCAATATTCTAACCGATGAATCAAAAGAGAAAATAATGCACCAGTAAAATGACCACCACTTTCATCAGATTTAAATATGTGTGACTTTTTTTATAGGGCGCACTTAAAATAGAAGTTTTCAAGACTTCAGTGTGCACTAGCAAAAAGGGTGTGAAGTTTTTAAGACTTCGGTGTGCACTAGCAAAAATTTATTGAAAATAGCTTTAAATACAAGCAACCTTTTCCTTATCTTAATAACTAAATAAAATTATTAGAGTCCAGTAATACTTTTAAAAACAATATAAGCTGTATACTGTCAAAATGTTATTCATAAAAAAATCTCAGTAAATAGTTATTAAACTTACACATCATGACTGGCTAAATGGCAAAATAGCCTCTGGCCAAAATATTAAAAAAAAAACATCAAAATAAATTTTTATTTAGAACGACTTTTTTTGAAGTCCATTTTTTGCCAATCACTATATCACTAAAATTATATTAATTTTGTTTTTTGACGAAATACAAAAAAACATTGGCAAATTTCTAAAATATTTAGGAAAAACTAACATTTTTAACGCTTAACGTCTAAACATAACAATTTTAGATTTTATCAAGTTAACTTAAATTGATTTATTTTTAGTTCTATTTTATTTATTTATTTATTTCCCAACCAACCATACAGTTTATTACAGGAAATATAATAATATTTTTAAAAAATATTAACAATACATTACTTTAACGAAAACTCGTTATAAAAACAGTCAAATTAATTTTAAATGATTTTATATGTATTATTATATATTTTTTTACATTTTTTTAGTAAATTATTGTACAGTTTTATTTCGTTATAAAGTATTAATCTCGTCACAAAATTACTTTTATATTAAATTGTTCGTAATAAATCTGTTTATCTAGTATTATGCCCATGTAGGTTGTTAATATTTTTAAGTAGGATATTTGATTTTTTTTATTACAGGGAATAAATGAATACGCTTTTTTTAATTTGTATATATGATTAATTTTAAAATAATTATATGCTTTATAGAAATTTATTATTGGTTAAAATATGGTAATTTATAAATACATTTAATAATTTTGTTTTGAAGTCTTTTTAACAGGTGTTAACATTCTTAGGTTCAATATTGAAATTAAATATTGCAATTTTGAGTGTACTTAACTATAATAAATACTTTTTGGCAATTTTAAAGGTATATAATTTCAAATCTTAAACAAAATTTTTATTAAAAGTAAAAGATAATTTCAAAGATCTTCTAAATGTTTTCTATAATTTAAATTTTTGTCAATATATAATTCTAAAAATATATAGCTGTAGAAAATATTTTTAAATGATATATAAGGCATTTTATCTCTTATTTGTTGTCTATTAGATTGTAACCACTCAGATACAATTTTTAGGTCATACTTAATATTGTTTTAAATTTGCCTGTTAGTATTAGCAAAATATACGATAGTTGTATCGTCGACAAACAATTTTATAGTACCGTTAACTTTAATAAAGAAACTGAATTTATAAATATTAAAAATAGTACTAGGCCCAAAATAGATTCTTGTGGTAATTCCACAAGTAAATATTTTTGAGAAACTAATACTTTTTCCAATTTTAACCATTGCTTTTTTGTTTTAAATAACTTGCAAACCAACAATATATTTTTCCTCGTATTTCCATGTAAAATAATTTTTAAAGCAATATGTCATGGTTTGCCGTATCAAAAGCTTTGCACAAATCTAAGGATAACAGAGCACATTTCTTATTCTAATCTATATTTAATTGAATATCAGTGCCTTTGTATCACCAAATTTTATTTTCGAAAAAAAGTTTCTGATTTTCTAAAAAGTGTACTAATTTAGTTTTTTTTTTAATTTAAAAATATTATTTTTTAGTTATAATATTATGTTACATTTAAAAAAATCTTCAGTTAAAAAAACAATTTAACTTATTTTAACAAGACTGGACAACTGTATAATAATAAAATTTTATCACGATTTCTCTTAAAGGAACTGTTAGTTAAGCCCGTTGAGGTAAAATTATTTTTTTAGGCGGCTACAAAAATATTCTAAATCAAATACAAGTAACGAAATGTTTGGTAAATAATGTTTATTCTCACAGCTACAGTAGCTCGACTGCCTGGGATTGTGTATTTTAGTTTGACAAAGCCCTTTAAATGTTAATAACTGTTTTAGGTCTGTATTTTTCAACAAAATTAGATTGTTATATAAACTGTTCTTTTTGTAAATATACTACCCTCCTAAATCCTCTAAGGCCTTTTAAATGTTTCATGTTGTATAAAGCTTTTAAAATGTTATTTTAAATATATAATTTTATTCTAATATAAATGTAGCAAGCTAATTGACAAACAAAATTTACATAATTATTTGACTCTTGTTAGTTCCAAGAAACATATTTTGTTGTTAAGGCAGGTGTAACGGTAATTCAGGCAAAAAGCACATTTTTGCGAATTTTCTTGGACAACACAGTTAAAATCTATTATAAAAACTAATGCTACATTAAAGTATGTCATTTAAAAAATATTATGTAAAATTTTCATGAAGAATATTAAAAAATACGTCAATGGCAGCAATTATTTGAAAGCGTCTCGGAAAAAAAAGGAATTGCAGTGCTCCTCATAACTAGGTACTGGATCATATGAAATAAAAAAAAAACCCAAGTTTTTTAGTTGATAACCTTTTTCCGGGTAACGCTGGTAGAGTTTTTCGAAATTTCAATTTTTCACATTTTAGGAACACTTTGAAGTGAAAAACGTGATTTTTGCGAAAAAAATTTACTAATTTGTTACTGTAAAATAAAAAATATTAACAAATTTAAAAAAAACCTCCAGCGTTACCTCGTAAATTATATACAAAAATAAAGTTTAAAATCTTAAAAGGATCGGTGCAGTCTTTTTGAAGTTATGAGAGGCACTGACTGTAAAAACGTAAATTGTAGAAAAACGCTTCAAAGTTTTGAACAGTAAAAAACTTTTTAAACGTTTTTAAGCGACTTTTATCCGCTTACCTTACTTACCGCTGTACCTTCGTTAGGTTTGTTCCGATCCGTCTCAAATTTTTACACAATGTTCTTATAGGGTTCTTCATTCAGTAAATCAAATTAAAAAAATGTAAAAAAAAGTTTAAAAACGTTACACCGCCCTTAAATTATAAAGTAAAAAAATATTGGCTAAGCGGTGCTTCATGTCTTTGCTAATTGTGAAAAACAAAATAACCGGCTGGTCAACATCTTATAAATTACTAAAAAAATATTTTTGCGTAAAGAAGTCTAATTAACAACAGAAATTGAATGTAAAAGAATAATTTATGAGTATTTGGATATTCATTGTCACCTCAAGTGCTGTAAAATACAACATGAGCATGTTTCTGTACTAGAACAACACTAACAGAACTGGGAGAAAATGAGTTAACCATTTCAAACACACCACACACGGTACCTAAAACTTCGGTTTTTACAAGCCTTCGTGGGTTGTCACAGAGATAAAAAACATGTTCGTCATACCTACGACATCCAATGTTTTTTGAGACTTATAAGTATTTTGACTCAGTATTAGAGAGAAATATATTGCCGAACAAATATGCTGTAGGGCGTCATATCGCATGCATCTTAATTAGAAGACCAGAAAATAATTAGTAATTAAAAACTGAAGTAAAATTAAATTTTTAATTGAATATTATTTTTTTAATTAAGTTCGAAAAAATTTGTACGACTGTTGTTGTTTAAAAAAATGTTTTTGATGATGCTTTAACGCGAGTGCTTTATTCCGAACCAATCTAAGAAACATATATATTATATATATATATATATATATATATATATATAATAATATATATATTATATATATATATATATATATATATATATATATATATATATATATATATATATATATATATATATATATATATATATATATATATATATATATTATATATATATATATATATATTATATATATATATATATATATATATATATATATATATATATATATATATATATATATATATATTAAATAAGGAGGAGGAAGTCTTGGCCGACCAGTTAAACAACAAAGGTACTAATTTCTTGGGTATTCCCAAAAGGCTAATTAATGAAACACTTCTAGTTTAAATTTTTTAAGTACTAAATTAAATCAATATTTAGAAGTTTAGGGAACAATAAAACGCTATTTTAAATGTATGGTAACGGATATCATTTAGTTTTGAAAAATTCATATTAATGTTTCTATCTTAATTAACATATACGTATCAGATTAATTATACAGAAACATAATATAATTTTAATAAATATATTTTACCATAATTGTAAAACTCAGTTTGTGATGTTATTCCAACATATCTAAATATGCATTTATGATGATACAGTATATCTAAAACTTAATAAAATCCTTTTTATTGATATTATTTTTTTTTGTTCCATATTGTAGATCTTGGAAAATAAATATTTTAGTCTTAAATAAGAATGTTTCATTAATAGCCTTTACCGAACCGAAATTTATACCTTATGTTATATATATATATATATATATATATATATATATATATATATATATATATATATAATATATATATATATATATATATATATATATATATATAAATATTATATATATATATATATATATATATATATATATATATATATAGCTTTAATACATATATATATTTATACTAGTACATTTTTTTATATATATATATATATATATATATATATATATATATATATATATATAATATATTATATATATATAATATATACTATATAATATACATATATATATTTATATATATATATATATAAATATATATATATATATTTAATATATATATATATAAATAAATATTATATAATTATAATTAATATATATATATATATATATATATATATATAAATATATATATATATATAATATATATATATATATTCGTTTTAGTGCAACAAAAGCATAACCAAAACTCTAAACATAATTATAAAATAGATTGCTTTAAATTTTATTTACGATTAAGGTAATTGATGAGGTGGTTTTATGTTTTATGTTCCATTAGGGCGTAAAACCCATAATACTACTAAAAGCACTTAAGGCAATATAGGGTGCTTCTAAAATTACCAGTTAAAAATATTAAGTGGAACAATTAGAGCGCTGCGGATCTTAAAGTCACATAAAAAATAATTAAAAGATAAAACTCATTACAATTTTTTAAATTTGCAGTTTGGTTATTTATAGAGTAGTACCTGACCGTGAAAGACTCACTTTATAGTATAAAAGCTAAAAGTTTAACTGCGCAATGCCCCCAACAAAGGTAGTAACTTTTGGCTTATAAGAACTGAAATAGCACCCTCGGTAAATTGCCTCTTATTTTAATTTAATATTACATTCTGAATACAATGACACCTTATATGTTGTGTCAAAAACTAACATATACTACACCGATATAAACGCTCGATCAACACTAGGATTAAAGAGCATAAAGCCAACTGTCGTGTGGGGCAGACAGACTAATCTGCCGTAGCAGAACATACCCTTAGAACGGACCATCGAATAAAGTTTGAGGAGACAGTACTCAACAAAACATGGATTCCCATAATTAATAAACCGACCGGAACCAATTGAGACCGAAAGTAACCGAAGCCCCGCCCACTGCCTCCCCAACGTATAAATACGAGCTACGACCACGCAAAGCCCAGTAGTTCGCATAATGTTAACCAGGAAGCAACTTCTGAAGATGCCAACCGCTCGTGTTGGCAAACGTCAAGTCAAAGACAATCGACGGCGGCCTAACAGCCCAAAAACCATTGAAACATTAGACAATGGCCGCGAAAGCCTTTCACAGTTTATTTACCGCTGTATCTCCGTTAGTTTTGCCCCGATCTCTCCTCAATTTTTACACAATATTTTTAAAATGTTCTTCATTCAGAAAACTAAATTTAAAAAAATGAAAAAAGGTAAAAAACTTTAATTTAAGAATGATTTATAAAATAGCACTTAACAAGCATGTTTTAAAAATAGATGAAATTAAAAGTACTACCACTTTGTCTTTTGTTTTTTTATTACTTTTATCACTATTTGTAAATTTAAGTATTTTGTACTAGGCGTTTCCTTAACTATAAGACCAATTTAAGTGCACCTTTTAAACTTTCGGTAGAAAATTTTATGTGGATCATTTTATCCGCTCCGCTGAAATAGTACTTATTTACTTTATAAAATTGGCATTTTATTTCTATAAATTTACCATTAGTGACATTTACGGGCCATTAATCTCCTTTAAATATACATTTTGAATAAATAAACAAGCCCTTTGCAGCCCTAAACGGTTTAGGATACAATTTTCGAAAATCCCACTGCTTGTTTTGTTATAAGCTAAATTTAAATTATTTTTGTATTTATATACTTCTTACAATTTTTATTAGCGAAGGGTGCACTAATGTTAATAATATTCATGTAAATACATCGTCTGTAATTTATTTCGAAAAATGATTTTGTAAAAATTCTTATATATTTATGCATAGAAGTTTATTTAGGCACACCTCGTCGTTTTGACAAATATAAAAATAATATTTATATGCCTTTACCATACTTAAGAATTATATTAATAATTTTTCTCTAAAGGTAAAATCTAAATTTTTTGTAGAATTATTATTTAGTTATGGTAAAAAAGGTAAGCCCATGGCCGTGCTACAACTGTACTTATATTAGAAATATGTTTTTAAACAAAAAATTATTGATTTAAAAGTAAAGTTTATGTTTCCTTCTAGTAGGGTTGGGTACTACTCGGCGCCTTCGTTTTGGCGTGGCGTATTCGACGACGCAATTTCGGCTTTAAGAAAAAAATCAGCGCTGTCTAATTCGGCAGATTTAGTGCCACAAACTTATTACGACGTTGTGCTTTTTTTTAACTTTAGTGATTTGAAAAGTATAAATAAAAGGATTCTAATAAAAAGAAACATTGCATTTCTGCTAAAAACTGTTTTTTTTTCAAAACAAATCTTCGCTGGAAATAAACCTCAGAAAAATTGCGAAATTATGTCCAGTCTAACAAAAGGGTTTATACACTGGTTAAAAATTAGAATCATAAACACTTAATAGACTTTTTAAGAGACACTGCATACAACTTTGCAATAATGCACAATTAGAATCTAAACTGCTCAACAAAAAGATCGTACCATTTAATTTCTAGACCCATTTTCAAAATGCTGTAACTTTTTTAAATATATAAAACCACGTTTCTTCTACTTTAAGCTGTATTGCATTTAGGTTTTAGTAAGATGAATATTATTGTGATGTACAGGGTGATCAATAGAGTGCTGCAAAAAAACAAAAAATTCGAGTGTGTCCCATTTCAGTGGTAATTTTTTTGGTCGTTATAATATGGGCTGTTACCAAGGTTATATCAATATCTCTATACGTTAATGCCAGTTTTTGAATTAAGGACCTCTGACTTGCGACACACTTCTAAACGTCAAATTTTAGTAATCAATTCTTTAAAAAGCTATAACTGGAAAATGGATTGACGGATTTCAACGAGTGTTTCATATTCGGAAAGCTCATTTTATGTAGATTTTTTATGTCCTAAGCACTTTTTGATAGTTTGTAATTTTATGAGTATACGGGGTCAACAAATACCAAAAAAGTAGCTGATTTAGAAATCCTAAATATAGGGTAAATTATTGAACGCCAAAGGGATCATATGGGTGTGTTTTGATCTAAAAATGGCTAAGTTGAAGTTTGTGTCAACATTTGAAACGATTTCTACCGTTAATCGATTTATGCTGTTTAAGTGCCTGTAAACTTATTTTGCAAAAATGCGTCGTTATTATGGCATTAGGTCTGAATGGTAGGAATTCCAACAACGTCTTAAAGTTTTAAACATTTTTAAACATAAATTAGGGTATTTGGTGTTGTACACCATGATATACGGAGTGATCAACAAAGTGCTTTCAAATTTATTATGGTATCCATAATTACAACATTAGGTACAGAACGGCCTTGTTTGCGCAACATATTTTAGATTAAATTGTTAGGCTTGAAACTCTTTTTAGTACATTTCGGTGTCCAAAAACTTACCGCACTATATATTTTAGTTGATTTTAGCTTAGTTTTGCCATTTTCAAAGAGTCAAATTACCCCCACAAAAAACAAAGAAATATTTACTTGATACATTTAATTTATCTATACAGGCACTTAAACAGCATAAATCGATTAACGGTAGAAATCGTTTCAAGATATTGACACAAACCTCAACTTATCCATTTTTAAAACAAAACATACACATATGGTCTCTTTGGCGTTCAATAGTTAACTCTATATTTAGGATTTCTAAATCAGCTAAATTTTTGGCATTTGTTGGCTCCGTATAGTCATAAAATTATAACCTATCGAAAAGTGCTTAGGAGATTAAAAAATCTACACGAAATGAGCTTTCCGAATATGAAACACTCGTCGAAATCCGTCAATCCATTTTTCAGTTATAGCTTTTTAGAGAATCGATTACCAAAATTTGACGTTTAGATGTGTGTCGCAAGCCAGAGGTCCTCAATTCAAAAACTGCCTTAAACGTCCAGAGATATTGATATAACTTTGGTAACAACCCATATTACAACGACCAAAAAAAAATTACCACTGAAATGGGACACACTCGATTTTTTTGTTTTTTTACACACTCTATTGATCACCCTGTACATTATAATAATATTCATCTTACTAAAACCAAGTACAATATAGCTTAAAGTAGAAGAAACACGGTTTTCAACTTCGTTTTAGATATTCAAAAAAGTTCATTTTTAAAAAAGTTACAGCAGTTTAAAAATGGGTCTAAAAATTAAATGGTAAGATCTTTTTGTTGAGCAGTTTATATAACTATATTTTACTTGTTCTTTTTATACTTTTTTTTAAATAAACCTTAATATTTTAAAAAAGTTACTAATAATAATGCACCAGTGTTTAACTTGCTTTCACAAGCTATATACTTAACACATTTTTTGTCACCGAAACGGATAGTGCCAAATCAGGTCATTTTTTTAGGCATGCCTAAACTAAACTAATCCAATTCTCTGTAATTAAAAATGATTGCCAGTTGTTAAAAGTTCACCATTTTCAAAAACCTGACAGTACACAATTTTACACTTTATATACGTACGTACTATAAAACTTTTATGCTTCATGTTTTATTAAAGTATGATGGCCAACCAAATTTAACGATTCTATATGCAAACTTTATTAAGGTTATAAAGTTAAACAGCTTAAAGGCAATAAACTATAAAACCTCACAAAGGTTAGTAGAACACGTAGGCCATATATTTGGCTTTATTTTTACGGTGTTTATTTTGCCCATAAAATAATGCAGTGAAACTATTTTTTTGTAACTTGGAACAATCCACGAAATCTTTAAACCTTAAACTAGCGTATTGTCAGTGTCCTAATTTATTGTAGTATGATAGACATGAATACTGGGATTAACTATAGAAAAAAATAGCCCAAAAAAATGAAATTTAAAACGTTTTAACATTGCTAAAAATTTGTAGAATCTTTGTAATTCCTAATAATTTAACCGTGACATTTTTGACGTTTGCGAATTGATCCTGCATGTCAAAATTTAAAAATTTTCAAAAAAAAAGTTAACAACTTTGTTATGACGCATTGTGTTTATTCGAAATTTCCATATAATAACACTGAATGTCATAGTGAGAGAGCTGTAGACATTTTAAAATAGGTATTTGAGTTACTATAAAAACTTGTACAATGGTTCTTTATTTTACAAAAAATCATATCTACACAAAAAATGCAGACTTCGCTTAGGAAAGCGGGGCTAAGCCGACACCCGAATTTTTTAATTCGATTTTTTTTAATAAAGTATATTTGATACATCCTAAAATTTTAAAATCTTTAAGTTCAATTGAAAAGAAATTAAAATATAAAAAAGCCAGTTAATTTTTTTTGAGGTCCAAAAGTTTGCCAGATCTTTGCAAAATAAGTGTCCAAAAAAATTTTAAAAATATTTTTGAGGCACTTCGGGATTTAAATAAAGCAATATTTATGTACACAAGAAACTATTGTCAGAGAGTTAAGGGACCATTTTGTTGGGATATTCTAGCTGCCATTGTAGTGTACACAAATGTACGCAACATAGTCATCAAAGCATAAATAAAATATGGTTTAGTTCACTGAATTATATTAAGTATAAAAAAATAAATACAGTTTAATATAACCCTTTTTATTAATAAGTAAATACATTTTTCAAGAATTTATCTCTACCTCAAAATACTCATACCGCTGCTCACTCGCACTTATGTATTAGGTTCGTAATCACCTGGCAAGTTTAATGTCCCAGCCAAATGATCTTTTTTTTTTACAATAATGATTTTAGATATAAAATCTCGAAATGCCTCAAAAATGTTTTTTTTTATTTGTGGAAAAATAATTTTGCAAAGGTTTGGCAAACTTTTAGACCCCATTAAATAATATGGCATTTTGTATTTCGATTTCTTTTATATTAAATTTAAAAACTGTAAAATTTTAGGATACCTCAAAAATATTTTTAGCAAGAAAATTTGCAAATTTAAAAATTCAGAGGTCGGTACCCTTCATTCAGGTATGCGTTTCTGTGTTTAGGCATTATAAAAAACCATTGTAGAAGTTTTGATAGTGCCTTAAATTCCTACTCCAAAATGTCTCTTAGCCCTCGGAACATCATTACGAACAAAAAATTTCGTAGAATTTTTAGATAACCGCAATCTAAATGGTCGCAGCATCTGACACTTGTGACATTTTGTCGAGTTAAAAAAAAGTTTTTGATTTTCCATATGGCCACGTAGTTTGTTTAATGAATTTTAAAGATTTGAGCACTAGTAATAAAGAAAATAAAAATTTATGCAGATGGATAGAATTCAATGAGACCTTTGATTTAAATTTAAGGTATCACAAAAGAGATGATACAATTTGAAATTTTAAAATTTGGTTGTTTGGATAAAGGGTGCTTATAAGTTGATAGAAACAATTTACATGGTTAAATTACAAAGTACAATAGAGGGACCCGAAAAAATCTTAGATGCTCACTTTTTACTATTTTGTTATTACTGGCTAGCTTTCGGTACAATTGGAGACTTCCTCAGGATTACTGAAATAGACTAATAACAAAAACCATTTAATTACCAATAATATTACTTATAAAATATTTATCTTGCCTACATAGCAAAATAGGTCGTAACAACCTAAATGTGTGTTTGATTTGTAATTAAAGGTTTTTTTTTTAATATCCTACATAACAATTTCTACATATCCAAACCTATTACACTAGAGCCTTCCAAATATATTAGAAGTTTTCTTTCGTAATGTTAAGCATTTTCTTATTAAGAAGCAATAAAAAAACCTAACGAACAGTCAACCTTGATTTTTTAATTTTCTTACAATTTCTTTTATGCATCTAACTGATATTTCGCATTTTTCCCAGAATAAAGAGTTATTATAAAGCTGATTTTCTACAAAAGCAAATTCGGTAGACACTTATCTGATGGCTATTATATCCTCTTTATAAAATCACGGAACTTACCAATGGAACTTACCAATGCAACTTACTGCTCTTTTTTTAGTGTATTTAATACACAGCTTTTTTTCCTGGAAGCCGTCTAGATTTACTACCGGAGGCAACGCAGCCTCCAGGGCTTTTTGGGCCTTATCTCCTATTGTCTAAAATCTAAATCTTCCCACCGGTCTGGTCCTTTTACAAGTCTGTATAACCCCAAAACTGGTTGGTTGATATATTTCTGTGGGCTTTGTTTCGGTTGCCCAAAAAAAAAAATTTAATTCAAATTTTTACTGTGCAGTTATTTTTTTTTTTAATTCAGTTCTAATCATCTGATTTGGGATACATACAGAGTGTACGGATTGGAAGAAAAGAAATATTTTCTGGCTCGGAAGAGGAATCCAAGCTTTATTAAAGCTACCGTGGCTATGGATGAAATGTGTTTGGGCCAGTTGAGGTTACTCCCAAAAGTAACGCCGACAACATTAAACGACTCTTTGTTCTGCAGAACTTGGCCGCTCATATGTAAGAGATGAGCAGTAGCAGACTTTTTTTGCGACAGCGAACATGACTGTATTTTCGAGACATTAAACTGAACAAGATTTTTGACGCCCCAATCCAAGATAAGTTTGAGGTCTTGTGAAACAGATATCTGCATTGACCTGCACTTGTTTTCCAAATCAGAATTACATGGTGGCTTAAGAAATTAAATACTAGAGTGGAGAGTACATGAAAACAAAAACTATGAATGGGATTGATTGTGGAAAAGAAAAGATCGTTAATGTGTAAAAGAAACAGCGTGGGTACCAGCACTGAGCCCTGGGGCACCCCAGCATTCATTTGGTAGAAGCTGGAGGAATGACCATCTACACTAACTGATATACGTCGATTAGAAAGGAAACTGGAAAGCCAAGAGCAAAGCTTAGGTGGAAGACCGTAAGAAGGAAGTTTGTTAAGAAGCCCATCATGCCAAACCTGATCGAAAGCTTTGGATATGTCAAGAGCAACGATCTGGAATTCACCAAGAAACTCACGGGACTTGTTCCAGTTGTGTGAGACAAAGGAAAGAAGATCAGCTGTGGATCTACTGTGATGAAATCCATATTGTCTATCATGTAAGATCTTATGTTTTTCCAGATACTTTAAGATTTGGGAATTAATGATTTTTTCCATTACTTTGCAAACAACAGAAAGAAAAGTTATAAGTCTATAGTTAGAAGGGAGAGTTTTGGATCCTTTTTTGGGGACAGGTTGCACACGTGCAGTTATCCTGTTGCGTTCTCTTACGACTTCCAGTTTTTTTTAGCATTCCCATGTCAGCTTGGACGTTACCTTGGGGTTAGCTAGTGGCCCTAGTGTTTCCTGGCTGTCTGGGACTATGCAGATCCGCTTGTTTTTGCAAGCCCCCACAGAGCTGTGGAATTGAGAATTGTTGATTGAGTTCCTCATTCACTGTACACGCCTGCTTCTGTGCCCTGCTTGGTTTTGGATTCCGCCTATCGAAGCGACATAATAATCAGTTAATTTTGTTAACTGTTAATTTACTTTATACAATGAAGATATTTTAATAGTAAATGATAAAGGTAGGCCTCTTAAAATAACTTTATAAAGAGAATAGTAAAAATTCAACGAGGAGTACATTTATTTAAATAAGTATTCGAAGACAAACTGTCTAACAGTCATAACAAAGGAAATATCCTCGAAATGTTAAACACTTAAAGGAATATAATCTAAAGAATAATATTTACTTTATAGGCCTTTTTTAAGTTTAGTAAGACGAAGATAAATATTCTTACTTATTTACTTATAAATATTCAGAGCCTGTGTTAAATTTACAAGGTTTGCTTTTGGTGGTAGTTTAATAGTAAGCTTAATGAACGCCGTTTATTTACACTATGTTTGCAGAGATCTGAATACGGCTTAGACGACAATTTGGTTTTTAATTAAAAACTATTGTGTATTTTTATCAACGTCTTACATTTAATTGTAATAGTAGAATATTAAGATCTCTGTTCTCTCTTTTTTCGGCTTTATTTTCGATATCCTGAGTTGAACATTTACACTTATTTATTACGGTACCTTTGGACTCGAACTGACTGACAATACGTTTAATAGTTGAAATGGACGGAATAGGCTTGGTGGGAAAATAAACTGAAAACATTTCAGATACTGCTCTAAAACTGTTTCCCGCAGAATGCCACTTAATTATGGATACTTTTTCGTCGATTGAATAATTCATATTTTTGTAAATGGTTTCATATAGCTGTTTCGGCTATTTTAAGAGATTTTTAAAAATTTTCTTTACAGGCTACTTATATGGGTACAATATAATAATAATCCGGTGGGGGAGCTTTTAAAAATGTGTTTCAATATTTTTTTATTAACAAATATATACTAATACATAGGCTGGCGATGGAGGAGTGAACAGGGGTGTTGGGCGCTGTTAAAACAGCAATAATCCAACAAGAGATAAAAAGTATTTTACGTCACCCACGGCACTTTTTGCTTAGTTATTTAGAAAATTTAAAAACAATACAGCAAAACAGTCTACGAGAAGGAAATAGGTGCAGGTTTGAGGTTCATGCAGAGCTGCAACTTTTTTTGCAATTTTATTTTTAGCTTTTTGTTGTATTGTGTTAGTTTGGGTATTTTTTCCGTTTCAACCAAAACTAACCACAACTAACCAAAAACTAACCATCACAACTAACCCAAAATATCGAGGGGTCATGGAGAAACGTCAAAGGTGGAATTCCTCGATTTGGGAGAAAAGGACACATGATTGGCTACTTAGTAGAGTTTATGTTTAAATGTCATTTTTCCGAAGACAATAATATTCACAATTTTTTGATTAAAATCGGACGTGTTTACCCTTCTACTATGTAATTTTATTGTTTTCCTCCTTCCTAAACAGTCGTATTTTCTCTTTAACTTTACATTTTATAGACATATATTAATAGTTTCGTGATTGATAAAAAGTTTGGCAACATCGCAATTTATTTAATATTGTATTATTATAATGGCGCCTGTTTTGACCCGTACGATAATAAACAATAATTTATTGTGCAATTTTGCATTTTTTGTTATATTTTCATAAAAAAAAGTGCCGTGGGTGACGTGAAATACTTTTAATCTCCTGTTGGATTATTACTGTTTTATCCCCGCTCAGCACCCATGTTCACTTCTCCATCCCGTAAGTATGTATTAGTATATATTTCTTAGTAAAAAATTATTGAAAAACATTTTTAAAACTCCCCCACAGGATTATTATTATATTGTATTCATATAAGTAGCTTGTAAAAATTTTTAAAGATCTCTTAAAATAGCCAAGGAGTGATAGGAAAAAAAAAATTTTTTTTTTTAAATACCGACTGTCACTGATTTATTGACACTTTTTCTCATGTCAGGGACAATATTTATTTTACTTGCCTGTTTGGTTTTACCTGAACCGAAAATTTGGCATTTTTCAATTCCCTTTAATTAAAAAATTCAAGATTCCATTAAAATTTTTTTGGGAAATTGGCACGAGGCCAATTGGTCTCTTTAAAAAGTTATCTTAAATTTTTTCTGTAAAATGTACAGGGGAGCCAATAAAAATTTACATAACATTTCCTATATTTCGCTTGGCAACGCACCAGCCGGTATGTAACTTAAATTTTGTTTATATTCTTTTAAATTTATAGCAATCTCAAGCAAAAAATTAATAATTTAAGTCTATTATCTACAGATTTATAGCGTAGTTTTTTTAAATCTTAAAACAAGACTTTTAGTCCTCTGCAAGGATCTAGTCCTAATCCATTCATTTTTTTATTGTCCACATTATGGTCTGAAGAAGTTCTGCTTAAGATCCCTAGTTACACCACTTATTTCATCTTGAAGGGATTTCTTACTGTTACATAAGGTCACTGTGCGGTTATATAGAGTACGTATGTCCCCTCCTTTTGTTACGTTTGAGTGATTAGAATGACAGTGAAAAACTGGTTAAGGAAACAATCGACAAAATTAAAATAAGACAAAAAACTTTAACTTGAACAAGACTCCAAAGGACCAAATATTTATGAAAAATCCGTATACAAAAGGAACTTCGGAAAAGATCCGCAGAATTGCGAATTAATAAAACGGCATTTAAATCCCAAACCACTCTAAGAAGTATTCTTACTAAGACGAGACCGAACAACAATGTTTTAAGTAATGACTATATCTACCAAACTTCCTGTGAATGTGGTGAGGTATACACCAGCGAAACAAAGAGACTATTTGAAATTAAAGTCAAATAGCACAAAAAAAAGAACAAGGTAAATCTTTGAAATTAGAGATGGTCAAAACAACAAGCATACAATGGTTGGAAGCAAAAATTATTCATAAAGAAACCCACTAAGAAAAACAAAAATTTAAAGAAACTGTAACAATTTCAAACAACCAGAATGTATTTAGCAAACCTAGTATGGGCATTCCGAATATCTAGCAGCCGTTGCTGAACCGTAAAAAATCGGTCAAGCTTTGGTGAACAGCGGATAGTATATAAGTCATAGCTTTTAAGAATAGTTTTTAGTTATCACTTAAAAACTGTTGGAGATACATCACATCACGAACCGAAACGTTGTGTATTAATTAACAAATAAAGACGTTGGAAGTCCAAGATTTTAGTGTTATTAAAACCATGACATTGTTAAACACTTTCAAAAAAATGTGCTTCTTAATTTATATATTTTAATAATTTTAAGCATTTTTTTTTTGGAATCTTTTTTTAGGGATGTATATTTTTCTCTGTTTTATAAATTTTGAAATATCGTCTTTTATAATACATCTATTTGGAATGTTATTTAAAATATAAGAATAATAAGAAGGGTTATTCATAACAAAAACCATGTTTCGTCATATTTTTACTAAAGCTGATCACCATCTTTTAAATAAAGCCGCGTACCATATTAACATACTAACCAAAATAATGATGGCTATATTTTTTTACTGGTAAATATTTAAAAAAATTAAGAGCGACTAACTGTTACTCTAAAAAAGTTTTCAGCTATGTGAGGGGTGTTATTTTTTCTAAGCTTTTATAATTATTTCCCTTTTTAAAAATGTAGACATTTTTTTTAAAACAAAATGTGAAATTATACATAATTTTTTTTTACCTGTTCTAAATTTTTTTAAATTTTACATGGATCCTTTTTTTGATTTTATTTGAAACAGACAATACCAATCATACACAATCGTTAATTAAGTTGATATTTTGCCTAAAACGAATGAAAAACATGTGTCAATATTGCGAATGTCGAAAAATCATATTAAAAAAAGGGAAACAATTACAACAATTTGAAAAGTCCACAATGTTATAATTTTTTATTTTTTTGTGATGGATTGTCACAGGGATCACCAAATATGTATTTCTTGTTTACTAAGAATTCTGAAATCTGTCAAAAAATTTAGTAATTTTTATTTTATTGTTTTGCTATTAAACCCATTTTTTTTATTTTTAATAAGTTATTTTGTTAAAGAATTTAATAAACTAGATCAGTAACTTATTGGAGTTACCAAAACCATAGAAAACTGGGAAGAAAAGGGGAAAAGGCCACCATTGAAAATAAGACAGGGAAAAGGTTTTATAAAGGGCCCACCAAAAAAACCGGAAGAATTTTTTTGGACAAAGTGGGAAAGACTTCCAAAACAGTAGACCCACTAACAGGGACAACCCTAAGAGGACCCCTACACAAGATAGGCTCATACCAATGGGACCAGTTTGATGCGATGAGGGGTAAGAAACAGCCTCCCACATCCTGTGCGAATGTGAGCGTTAAATCACAAAAGAGAGGCATAATTTGGGCAACCAAAAATAGGTCCACAGAAATATATTAATCAACCAGTCTCGGTGTGATACAGACTTGTAGAAGAAACAAAACTAGTGGGAGGATTGATATAAAAGAAAATGGAAGATTAGGCACAAAAAGCCCAGAAAGCTGCGTTGTCTCCGGTAGTAAATCTAGACGGCTCCTAGGAAAAAAAAGTAACTTATTAAGTGCTATTTACGACAAAAGCCATTTCTTTATTCTTAAAACCAGTGATTCGTAATCGCCTGAGTAGAACGATGGCGAGCAAAAAGTCTTAGTCGGTGACACTATGCTCTGTTGTTCCTATCCGGTGATCCTAGCTCTGCATTCTTCTTGAACCCTTGCCTGAGAGAGAGCCTGAGAAGGCATCCCAAAACGGTACGGTCGGTTTGTTCTTCTCTTAATTTCTCTCATTGACACACCACCGTTACATAAGATTTGCCCCCTCTCAATATTCTTACGCTGACTGATACGACCAAGTCTTTGCAAGCGGGATTTTCTATTAAAATAAGGCAATTTAAATTAATAAAATTTTGTAAAATATTATTTGGATAGGTTTAAGAACAGCCAAAAAAAAAATACCAAGATAAGCCAGTTGAAAATTTAATAATTTTTTACTGAACTAAAAATAAATGCGCTTGCAAAATATAGTTGTAAAAAGATTATAAATATTATACTTAGTGTTTACCTTTCTTTATTACTTACGTATCTTTACTAATTTATTGATAAACAGTGATTTTGTTAAAATCAAGTCGTTGTTTAAACACTACTACCTATCCTGACATAAACCTCATACTTAATTCTCTTCAGCCACCCTCAGTTTTCGTAAAACATTCTTAACATTTATTATGCGAATTTGGCTAAAACCGAAGAATATTTTAAATTAATTAACAATAAATTATTGGACCCACAACGGTTTTTTGTGACTGGTATTTCTGTGCATCATAATAAGAAGCCCAAAATTTGTGAAAACCATCCTAATATCTTTGGTTATTATTTTTTCAGTAAACTTACTGTACAAAGTTAACGTCGTTGTTTGACATCATTAGTTTAAAAGTGTTATTTTTAATATTTTGGCATTACACTGCCAAATTTGAGCAAAACCAGGATTTCTAGTGTTTATTGGTTCATAGTTTTTCGCCCGCAGCTGTACGTGATTTGGATTCAAGTAAGAAAAAGGCAGAACTGTTAGCTTTTCTGCTTTATGATTGGAATTTACTGGAAAAAATACCAAAAGATTTGTATACATAAAACGACATATTATTATGCTTGAGCTCTCTTCTCATTGTGGCAATATAGTGATTTGCAATATCATCCCCCCATTTCATCCCCTCATTTGTGGGGGCCGTCAGCCGTTAGCGACGAATACAGCGAGCGGTTCCATTAGGACATATCCGACATGGAAAAACAGTGCTCAATGATGCTAAATATTGTCAAAAATACTAAATCAAAGAAAAGTTTAAGCTATTTTTCTTTATTAGATATAATTTTTAAACGTGTTCAGTAAAAAAACTTAACTTAAGGTAACTGATTTTTTTTGAAAAAGTTACAAAATAACCCATTCAATTTCATTTAACTTTCATTCAGGTCATTTTTGTCTTTCAGTGTTATTAAGCCTACGAAGTACAACATTTTCTCGTTTAGGTTTAGATTGCCTGTTATCCAAAACAAACTATATGCCCCGAGCAACTACGAAAAGATCTCCATTTCATCATTATGCAACAAATATACTTAAAGTCCAAAAAACTAAAAATCTTACTATATCACATTCGCAGTTTAGCATGCCTATATTTTATCGCTCTTTTCCAGGCTTAAAGAAAATAAATCATCCACCGCCATTGCGATATTTGAAAGGTATTAAGAAAAATGCGCGGCATAGTATCGTTCCTGCTATCAAAAGATGGGAAAAGTTATTGCTTTTATGGTAATTCTTTTACCTTTTTGATCTCTTCTGTAGCAAAATACAAGTCGGTTGCTGTAAACTATAGTAAACGACTTGAGTGAATTTTAACTCGTGCAATGTTATGTTATAGTCTCATTAAATTTCTGCCGCCAGGTCAGATAATTAATAAGGATTATAACTTCTGCGTATTAAAGCATTTGAGAAAAAGTGTTTTTTGCAAGGAGTAACAACTCGTGAATATGAATGACATAGTAATAATAATCGTAACGTCTCTGTGTCAAAGCCTGCTTAGTTTAAAAATATTTTATTATGGTAATACTTTACATGTTAAATGCACGCACTACACAAAATTCGAAATAATTAAAAAAGTAACGGTTTTAGGTATAGGCAAACCCTATATCAACGAATTGGTAATAAAAATTTTGCATTTTGTGTAGTGCGTGCATTTAACACGTAATAACATAGTAATAACAATCGTAACGTCTCTGTGTCAAAGCCTCCTTAGTTTAAAATTTTTTTATTATAGTAATACTTTACATGTTAAATGCACGCACTACACAAAATTCGAAATAATTAAAAAAGTAACGGTTTTAGGTATAGGCAAACCCTATATCAATGAATTGGTAATAAAATTCTGCATTTTGTGTAGTGCGTGCATTTAACACGTAATAACATAGTAATAACAATCGTAACGTCTCTGTGTCAAAGCCTCCTTAGTTTAAAAATATTTTATTATGGTAATACTTTACATGTTAAATGCACGCACTACACAAAATTCGAAATAATTAAAAAAGTAACGGTTTTAGGTATAGGCAAACCCTATATCAATGAATTGGTAATAAAATTTTTCATTTTGTGTTGCGTGCATTTCACGTTTATATTTAATAACAATCTAACTCTCTTTAAACCTCCTTAGTTTAAAAATATTTTATTATGGTAATACTTTACATGTTAAATGCACGCATACACAAAATTCGAAATAATTAAAAAAGTAACGGTTTTAGGTATGGCAAACCCTATATCAATAAATTTTCTTTTTTTAATAAAATTTTCTTTCCCAACCCTTTTTTAAAATTTTTTAAAAATTTAATCAAAAAATTACGGGGTGTTTTCCATTTTAAATTTTAAAAGAGGAGTGATTTGCAAAAGAACGTTCATAATATTAAAAATTATTTTTTGACCACTCTGTAAAATATTTTAATAAAAATGTTAAAATATATCGTAGTAATAATTTGTTTACTAAATATTGGCTATGGTTATTTAATTCTAGTTTAAATATTTACGATAAAAAAAATTTTACTTAAGTGCTACAAAATCAGAAATTTGCAAATATTTCAAAAAGGGTGGGGATTAGGTATAGGGACACTTATTGAAACATGGCTTTATTTTTGCTCTAGAACTCAAAATCGGTATGAAATATAGGGTGTCCCATAAAAAAACATAACTTTAATATGGTACTTTTTTAATAACCCTGTATAAATGCAAATATTTTCATGGGCTTTCGTATAAACTTCGTGGCGATTGGGATGCCCCACCCTGTATAAGTCGTAGCTACAAAATAGAAAGTAAACTAAATTATTTTAAATTATTTTTTTTGGCAAATAATAATCCTCGAGCTATAATTAAAGTTTTTTCAGACGAAGTAGTATCACCGCGAATGAGAGTTTGAAGAACTTTAAATAATCATAGATATAAACCTCACAAAATTTATATTAGTCAAACATTAAGACCTGGCGATGCTGAGAGGCGATTAGATTTTTGTAACCGGTTGCAAAATAGATCTAATAATCATGAAGAACACTGATAAATAAAACTAGTATGTTTTTTACCACTAAAATTTTAGTGGTAAAAAACATAGTAGTTTTATTTATCAGTGTTCTTCATGATGATTAATTACCAAATAGTAACGGCTAATAGCATCTATTTTTTAGATCTAATAATAATTATGATTTTCTACATAAGATTATATGGACAGATGAATGCAGTTTTTCAACACATGGACTATTTAATAGACATAACGAACACTATTGGTCAATAGAAAACCCAACGCAGAATCAAGAAGTAAGACCTCAGGGACGACAATCATTTAACGTATAGGTCGGTATGTGGCCCAATAAAATTATTATTTCTTGAAGGAAATTTAACTTCCGAGAGATACACGGAATTAATAAGGACCAATGTATTGGATACCTTAATAGAATAACCTATGGTGACAACAAGACGGTGCATCACCTCATAATGGGAGACGAGTTACGAATTTATTAAATGCATTGTTCCCTAATAAATGGATTGGAAACCAAGGACCCGTACGTTGGCCAGCTAGGAGCCCAGTCTTAAACCCTCTAGATTACTTTCTTTGGGAATATCTTCAAAATTGTATTTATTAAAACAAACCACAAAACATTAAAGTTTTACGTCAAGAGCTAATAAGGAAAATCAGGGCTATCCCACCAAGGACTATTCAGCGTGCCATCCATAAAATTCACAGATTGGCACCAAAATGCATCCAAGCACATCAAACATAGAATAATTTTTAAAACATATTTTCTATGATAAAAACATAAATTAAAGTTTTTCACGAATAGGGTATTTTCACACAATTAATATTGATAATGTTGTGTGTAAAAATTAAAAGTAGAAACGCAATTAAGCAAAACCGGCTAAATATCACGGAAAAATACAAACCCCTTACTTTTCTATTTAAAGTTTAATTATCATTGTAATTTAAATAGCCCGCCACTCGCCTAACCAATCAAATTCAACATGGATGCCAAGTCTGTTTAGGAACTATCGATATCGACAATCGTATCGATTTTAACGAAATGCTAAAATGTGAAATGCTTTTTAGACTTTACACTAAAACACAGCCAGACTACCTAAATAGTTTCAATTAAAATAAAACATAAAAACTTACATCAAAATGGTTTTCACAACAATAATAGGCATGTCCTTTGGGCATTTTCTCAATACCTACAGCAGCACACCAGGCTTTTCTCCTATCGTCTTGTTTTTGAAGAGAAAAGAATAGTTTTGAAGATCCTAAACTCGGCCGGCTTCTGGTTTTGCAAATAATAACAATACACTTTTTTTCATTTTGAATAAAATAACGGAAATTTACTCGTAAAAAGGGTTCATATCAAGGAAAGTTTGGCGATAATAATAACTATAGTAATAAATTGGAATATTTGGAAAGAACACACACTATTTACAAATTAGAAATTATTAATAAATATTAGAGGTTACAGGTTATACAGGTTGACATTGACAATATGACAATTGACAGGAAACGCCAACTTTGTAGATGTTGCGCATATCGATATTTGATGACAGGCGTATCGAATAACAAAAAGCTGACAACAAAGCAGAAATTCCACCAATAGAAAATTTAGGGCCGTGACGTCACGGGCCTACAAAATTCAAACTTAAAATTGATTTTTAAGGCGTTTCCGGAGGCCAAAAAAATCGGAAAAAATATTTTTGGCCTTTATTTTCATGTGGCTTTGCAATAAGCTAATAAAAAAAATCATGAAAAACGCCTATTAGATTTGAATAAAATGATACATTTTACATTTTCATTGTAATTTTTTGTGTGTTGTCATATTTTCAAAATTTTTAAAATACAGCCGTGGATTTTTTTAATTCAGTTTTTAAGTGATTCTGATGTGCAAGAACAAATGAGATTTTGCGCTTTTTCGAAAAAATAATTTTAATGATTTAATGGTAAGATCTTACCAAATCGATTCTCCGTCTCTCTCTAACACATTATTTTCTATGGAAATTGTCATTAATATAATTTTTTGAATAAGTGTGATATATCATTGGTTTTGGATCCTTGGAAGCTCTTAAAATACGTAATAAAAAATCCAGGGCCGTATTTAAAAAACCAGAGTTGATGATGGCAGCTCAAAAACGAAACGTTGGTGTGTAAATATAATAGTACTTGTAGAACAGAAAAAGTAGCAATAAGAATGTAAAATTTATTTTGTTATACGTATTCAAATAGAGACATAAAAAAATAAAAATGAAATCGCGAATATTTGGTTTTTTCCAAAAATCTTTAAAAGTATTTAATTTTTTTAGTTTTTAGGGTGGCATTTTGATCAGCATTAAATTGCGCAACTTTACCTCCGTTTTACCGACCTCGTATCTCTTACCGTTTCCGAGATCCCAATGATGAGGCTTAAATTTGGGACACCCTGTACAGTATGAAATAAAATTATTTTAGAGATTTGCTCTTACTTTTAATTAATACTTTATCTGTTTGAATTAAACTAACTTGCATTTTACGAGACTTGCCACCCGTTTTCCTTTTAATTCAAGTCAATCACAAATCTTCTGGTGCATGAAAAAGGAAACGTGCGAACTCAATTCCTTACCGCTGCAGAATTTGAAATACATAATTAATTTACTCACGTAGCCCGGAATAAAGAGTGGAGCGCCGTTCGGATTTTAAATGGATTTATTTTTGTTGGGTTATTTCGGACCGAGCAGATTTGTCGTGTTTGCCGAGAACGTTTAAAAAGTTCATTAAGCCGGTATTTGAAGCGGAACTGATGAAAAAACTGTTTTAATACGGGGTGAATCACGATGTTAACCATCAGCGGTCTGTTTAGAATTTAAATTTAAAAATTTGTATATATGTTCTATATTTTAGGGTGTTTTTGTTGGAATTACTCGCCTTGAAATTTTCTAGGTCCCGGGGACTGAGAAAACTGAGCCTGCTTATCCCTATTGACCCTTATGAACTGGCAGATCGCCTGAAACAGAAAAAAACCCTTAAAAAAAAAAAAAAAAAATTAGAAAGCTTATCCATGTTTCGGTGGCAAATCGGCCACTGTTGTCAAAATGAAAAAAAAGGAAAAAAAAAAAATATATATATATATATATATATATATATATATATATATATATATATATATATATATATATATATATATATATATATATATATATATATATATATATATATATATATATATATATATATATATATATATATATATATATATATATATATATACAGTATGTCCACCGATAAGGTGTTGGGAAAAAAATTTTTTTTTTTTGATTTTATCGAAAAAAACTACTCTTGATAAAAATTTTGCTACTTCTAAGGTAAGTTGAGATAGAAACATTTAACATATTTTTTACGGGTGTTCAGAAAATTGGAAAAACCTAAAATGGTACAAAAGTAAACTGCATTTATTTGATAAGATAGGAAATAAGTTACTGAGAAAAAATTGCAAAAATTAAAAGGGAGTCTCTTATACCAATTTTTTTTAAAAAAACCCCTCTTTTATTTATTTGTGATTAAATTTATTTTAATATCAATTTTTTAAACAAAAATTTTTCCGTTAAGTAAGCATTTAAAGCTGACGAATGCGGCTAATGAATTATAAAAGCCAAGTGTCAATAAAAAAAATTTTTCAACGCCAACTAGTACAAAAAATTTAAATTAGTTAATTATAAGAAATTTAATTACAAATAAATAAAATGGGGTGGTATTAGAGTCTACGTTTTACTTTTGAACAACTTTCCCAGAACTTTTTTCCATATCTTTCAAATAAATGCATTTTCTCTTGTACCTTTTTTAATTTTTTTAATTTTCTGAACACCCCTATAAAATATTTAAATTTTTTATCCCAATCTTATTCTAAAGTACAAATTTTTATCTAAGTAATTTTTTTTGATAAAATTAAAAATAAAAGTTTTTCTTACTCAACACCTTTTCCATGGACACACCAGTACGTCCAGGGAAAAAGGTTTGAATAAAAAAAAACTTCTTTATTTTTAATTTTATAAAAAAAAAATTTTTTTCTTTTTAAAGTAAGATTGGGATAAAAACTTTAAAAAAATTTTTTCCGGGGACTCAAAAAAAAAATTTTCAATGGTTCAAGAGAAAAGTGATTTATTTAGAAGATAGGGAAAAAGTTTAGGAAAATTTTTAAAAAAATAAAAGATGTTTCTTATATAAATTTTAAAAAAATGGCCTACTTTTATTAACTTGAAAAAAAAATTATTTTAATTTTAATTAACTAATTTCAAATTAACAACTCATTATTTACTATAC
The DNA here is from genome assembly GCA_019359885.1 of Listronotus oregonensis. Lineage (NCBI taxonomy): Eukaryota > Metazoa > Arthropoda > Insecta > Coleoptera > Curculionidae > Listronotus > Listronotus oregonensis. The sequence continues at coordinate 67,140 of JAHBCN010004024.1, forward strand.
GTTGATAGTGACAAGCATGGACCTTTAAAATTCATTAGCCGCCTAATAGCTTTCAATGCTTACTTGAAAAAAATTGATAAAATTGATATTAAAATTTAAATTGATAGGGATTAAAATAAATTTTATCACAAATAAATAAAAAAGGCCGATTTTTCAAAATGGTATAAGAATAACTTTTAATTTTGAACAACTTTCTAGTAACATTTATATCTTATAAATAAATCCCCTTTCTCTTTAATTTTTTTTTTCAATTTTTGAACACCCCCATAAAATATTTAAAAATTTTTATCCCCAAACCTCTTTAAATGAAAATTTTTTTTTAAAAATGCTTTTTTTTTAAAATCAAAAAAAAAAGGTTTTTTTAATTTTTTTCCTGGACATATTATATATATATATATATATATATATATATATATATATATATATATATATATATTTTTATATATATATATATATATATATATATATATATATATATATATATATATATATATATATATATATATATATATATATATATATATATGTATATATATATATATATATATATATATATATATATATATATATATATATATATAAATATATATAAATACCTGATTTTAGAAAAAAATTTCCCAAAAATATTCCCCTTAATTTTAATTGTGAGCTACAGGTTTGAAATTTAAAGAAAAATCGATTCTTCATCTTAAAAAACTTCTTGGGGGTGTTTATGAAATTTTTAAAACCCCCAGTATCAACACCATTTTTTTTTCTAGGAGATTTTTTTAAAATTGAACCTGGGGGCCTAAAAGGGAAGAAGATAAATATTTTTTTAAAAAAATTATGTACGCCACTCTTTTGTAAAATAAAAATATTTTTTAATTTTCATTTATTTTAAGACAAATTTGATTTCTTGCTTTTTTTTTTCCGACATGCGATTTTTTTGAAAAAAAAAAACAAAACATTTTTAGATTTAAATTTTTTGTTAAAAAAAAATTAAAAATTTAAATTTTTTTATAAAAATACTTGGGGCCAGCTAGGGCCCATTTAAACCCCTAGTTCCTTTGGAATATCTTCAAAAAATTTTTTTTAAAACAAAACCCCAAAAAATTAAAGTTTTACTCAAATAATAAAAAGCTATCCATAAAATTTTTTATGGTCAATTTATTGTTAAAAAAAATTAAAATTAATTTTTTTAAAATATATATTTTTTTTTCCCTTACATTTAAAAAATCTAATTCTGAGTCTAGCGGTACTTTAATATTAAAT